>CM064570.1:25380180-25630180 GCA_032716605.1 Paralithodes platypus | reverse complement strand
ACAGATCTCCTTCAACCCTATCTCAACACACTACATGGCTGGTGCACTACAAACAGACTGAATCTAGCCCCAGCCAAATCCACCGCAACCCTGCTCACAAGCTGGACAGGTGAACACGAATACATCCCTCAACTCACCATAAACAACACACCCCTAACACATACACACACACCCAAAATCCTAGGAGTAACATATGATACTCATATGACATTCAAACAGCACACCACAAACATTAAAAAGAAACTGACACCCAGACTTAACGCCCTCAGGTCACTTGCTCACACAAAATTTGGACTCAACAAAGAAACTACCACCACAGTATATAAACAATACATAAGATCAGTAATGGAATACGCAAACCCAGCCTGGGCTTCTAACCTAGCTGAAACACATCATAAGACCTTACAGACTATCCAAAACAAAGCCCTGAAGATCATTACAGGCTGCACAGCTACTGCACCCACAGATCCTCTACATCAAGAAACCAAAATCCTCAAAGTCAAAGACCATCTGGACATGAGAGGCACTCAATTCCTGGCAGCAGCCTCCACGAACCAAGACCACCCACTAAACTACATGGCAACACACCCACAGACACCAGAAATATCAAAACAACACCCAGCACACGGTATCACACACAGTTATTGTCCTCTCTCCCTCCCTGCCCACCCCGAACCAACTTCCAGATGCACATCCATCCTCATATTTCCCCCCAATCCATCCACTCACTCACCGACACACCTCCAGCTGCATGCACGACCTTCCCGAATCCATCCTTCCGAATCCTCCTCCCTCGCGGACAGACCAGAGTCCACTGAGATGCGGACACATCCAGCTCTCCTGAGCTATCAGAAGAGACTGGATGACTCCGTTGTCGACGCCTGCCCGGGATGTAACACAGCACCCCATACCATTAAACACATCATAGAAGACTGCATTTCACACAACCACTTACGCCAACAACACAACCTACACTCAATGAGAGCTCTGTGGAAAAGCCCGATCGTGGCCATGGCCTTCCTCAGGGACTCGGGGCTGTTCGGCCAGGCAGCTTAGGGAACAACAACAACAACAACAACATTCTCATATATTTACATAACAATAATAATGCATGGAAACAATTGCGCATAGCTCGCGAACCAATAACGCTATATTATTTTTGTTTTCACCATTAGAAAGAGCATAATTTTCCGATGACGGTGATATAAACAGTTATATACGTATCCGAGCAAATAAACCAATGCCGAGGTGGGGAACAGCTCGGAACCCGGCTAGCATTGGCGGAAAAGAGACGGGTGAAGCGTAAATATTCGCATTTTGGCTCTTCATTTCAAATATTCATAGCGCAAAATGTATTTGTCCTAGGAACTTCTAGTTTGTTTTATACTCATCAGCATTATTTGCCGTATTCATACAGCTTAAATTTAAAACCATACACTTCGTAGCAACGAAATAAATCGAAAATGTTATAAACCATATATATTTTTGTTTTTTTTCGGTCACTGCATGGAAACAATTGCGCATAGCTCGCGAACCAATTACGCTATATTATTTTTGTTTTCACCATTGGAAAGAGCACAATTTTTCGATTCTGGTGATATATACAGTTATATACGTATCCGAGCAAATAACGCAACCACGAGGTGGGGATCAGCTCGGAACCCGGCTAGCATCGCCGGAACAGAGATGGGTGAAGCATAAATATTCGCATTTTGGCTCTTCATTTCAAATATTCATAGCGCAAAAAGTATTTGTCCTAGGAACTTCTAGTTTGTTTTATACTCATCAGCATTATTTGCCGTATTCATACAGCCTAAATTTAAAACCATACACTTCGTAGCAACGAAATAAATCGAAAATGTTATAAACCATATCAATCAAAAAAAAAAAAAAAATCGGTCACTGCTTGAGAACTATTGAAGATAAACGATTTCTGTTTTCAGATTTGGAAAGAGGAGAAAAAATACTATTATTTGAGCAAAGAAAAATATATCATCACTCACAATTTAGAGCTAGGACGGTGTGAAGACAATTGGATGGGAAATAATTTTATTTCGGACTCATTTACACTTTCATATTTCGATTTATTTAAACAAATTTTTTTTTTTTATCATGTACTATAAATATTCCTCTTTCCATTGACATATGATACATCACAATAAACAGCATTCTGGTGGATGAAAATACAGAAAAACACAAGGCTTCGAAAACTCGCCCAGCCTGATATTTCATGGCAAAAGAGAATGTCTTACCATAAGTTAGATAATTAAGTTGCTGGATGCGGGAGGGTTAAGGAAGATAGGTTTACTCTAGGCTACCTAAGACTGAAAAGGTCCGCTCATATAATGTAAATAAATAATAATACCGGGAGTGTAACTCACTTATTAAATCACCATAAAATACTGCTAGGCAAGGTGGAAATGCTGATGGAGGTGCTGATAGATGGTAGGCAAATGGCTGTTATTCAAACACCATTGGATGTTTACCTTAAGGTGACCACGAGGATGCACCTGAACAATATTGAATAAATGAGGTTAAAGAAAGTTAAATCATGATAATAAGGCTTAGCTGTCAGTCGGTCTGTCTGTAGGATGTAGTTGAGTTTAAGTTAATGATGAGAGCTAGATGAAACCGGAACCAGGATCGCGGCGAACTAAAGAGTGGAGTTGTTGCTTGGATGAAGTATAAAAGTGCTTTTACGCGGTGCGCCACAATCCAAGACGTCATCGTCTTACACTACGAATCTAGCGGCTACTGCTAAGTTAGTAGCGGATATCTAGCGGTAAATATCGCACCGCTTTCATAATATTACAGCATGGTTTATATGATAAATCATATATGCATTCCTAAAGACACTTAAATACTATATTTTCGTATAATAGTTAATCTAACTTATTAAGCTTACATACTGTACAAACTGTATCTAGGGTATGATACATAGAAAATGTAGGTTATACCACTGACTATCGTGAATCCACGATACACTCCCCCCCCCCCCCCCCCCCAAACACAATACCTGAACCCCACCTTATATCTAGAGTTTCCCAAAAGCAATCTTGTGACACCACATATCAACGGCGCCACGAGCTGCGCGTCTGGGTCTAGTCCTGACTCGAGGCAGATCCCCAACAGGTTGTGGTCGATCGGCTAAGGCAGCCTCCTCGGATCCAGCACCATCAGGTAGAGCTTCTTCTTGTGTAGAAGAGCCAAGCTCCATAGCGTACAGTCGTGCGACCGGACGAACAGTAGTCCCAGTAGCTGTCTTGAGCAGCGCTACTCGCCCTACCGAGCCTTCACCCTCATACACCTTCACTATGCGGCCCAACTTCCAGTACAATCTAGGACTATCATCATGGATGAACACTATCTTGCCTACAGAGGGTCCTGATGGTTGACCAGCAGTCTTAGTTGCCGTCTCACGTAGTGCCAATAAGTAGTCATTCATCCATCTCTTTTTAAAATCACCTATAACCCTAGAAATATACTGGTAACGTCGTGACACCGCAGCCTCGGTGAACATCGAAGGGTCCTCTAACTCTGCCTGTGACTGCAGATCAGTAGGAAAGGCAGTCATTGGCTTGCCGTAGAGCAAATGCACTGGTGTTAGTGGCAATGGTTCTTGCAGGTCGGTATATACGTAAGTAAGAGGACGATCGTTAACAACCGCCTCGACTTCAGTGAGCACAGTTACTAGTTCGCTCCTTTTTAACAAGGCGCGTCCTGCAACCGCCCGTAAGCCTGACTTCACGATGTCTACACACCGTTCCCACATTCCACCAAACCACGGCGCTTTGACTGGTATAAACTTACACTCGCACCTTCGCTCTCCCAAGTAAGCAACAACCGTTGGATCATCGCTCATATCTATCAAGTACCTTGAAGCTTGAAGAAAAGTGGGAGCATTGTCGCTAAGAATCAAATGAGGGAAGGAACGACGTGCACAAAATCTCCTGAATGCCAGCATAAACTCTTCACAAGACATATTGTCACAGAGTTCTAAATGTATTGCACGTGAAGTGGCACAAGTAAATAGCAACACATAAACCTTTGTCCAGTTCCCTAGTTCTCAGTGCGCCGGTATAGTCTAGTCCTATAACTCTGAAGGGTTCTAGATGATTAACGCGACACTCTGGCAAGGGTGGAGCAGAGCCAGTCGTAAATGGTCTTCCTTTTAGTCTACGGCACACCACACACCTTTTGACTACTCGTCGAACTACCTGTCGAACTCTGGGTATCCACCAGTTGAGACGCAATTTAGAAATAACATGGTGGACCCCGTAGTGCATTACTTCCTCGTGTGTGCGTTGTACCAGTAGATTGGTGACATGGTGTGTTGCAGGCATCAGGATAGGATTGTTGGCACAGTCGTCTACACCTGACCACTTTACCCGTCCCTCACATCTAATTATGTCATTCTTCAGGTGTAGCCTTAGTTGACGCTCAATGTTTGGCATTTTAATCTTACAAGAACTTTTTATGGATTCTAATTCCAGACTGAAGGATTCCCTTTGAACCCATCTAATTAGTGTTACCTCAGCTGCTTTTATTTCTACTGCATTTAAGCTTTGACCCAGATTGCAGAGTCGTCCTTGTTGCCTGGCCTTTATGTTGGTGATATAACGCAACACCCAAGCTACGACCCTGACTAATTTATTGTACCCACCGATCCTTACCCACTCTAACATAGGATTCGGTGTTGATGTCGGTTGAATGACTGCTGTCACCGTTTCTAATGGCAAAGCTAACTCAATCTCGGCATTCCATATTTTTTTTTTTTTTTCTATGTGATTGAGGGAGGCAAAAGGCATAACTGCCTATAGCGAGTGCCTCCCCCATAGTTGAAAGAGTGACAGGGCCAAAATCAAGGGACGTTCGAGCCAAAATGCCTGGACACACGGAGTTTGAAGCAATTTAAGTCATAGGAAGAGGGAAAGACTGATTCTGGGAGAGTGTTCCAGAGCTCAGCTGTTGAGTAGAAGAAAGTTTGAGAGTAACGTTTCACTCTTGGGTTGGAGAGTTGCACAGAGTAGGGGTGGGATTGAGTTGCAAGACGGGTACCACGTGCCCTACGTAAAGGAGGTGGTATGCACTGGGATAGCTCTGAGGAACACTGATTATTATAGTAGCGATAGAATAGCGAGAGAGATGCAACATTGCGGCGGAGAGAGAGAGAGATTGCAGAGAGTTGGTGAGTGGACGGGAGTTAATGATACGAAAGGCCTTCCTTTCAACTTTGTCTAGGAGAGCAGTGTGAGAGGAACCTCCCCACACATGTGAACAATACTCAATACAAGGGCGCACTATGCCCCTGTACAGAGCAAGAAGCTGTGCAGGGGAAAAGAACCCCCTAAGGCGGTTGAGCACACCCAGCTTCTGGGAGGCTGCCTTAGCAAGACTGGTAATATGGTCCTTCCAAATGAGAGCAGAAGAAAAAGAGACACCAAGAATATTGAGAGAAGATGAAGGGTTGATTTTTGTATTGTTGAAGAATAAGGGATAGTCCGCTGGGAGATCCTGACGGGTAGATAGATGGAGAAATTGGGTTTTGGAAGCATTAAAGTTAACAAGGTTTTCTCTGCCCCAATTGGAAATAGTATTTAGATCAGAATTTAAGAGTTCTATGGCTTCATTACGTTTGTCGTTGAGGGATTGCTGGGCTGGCCCAATCCCCTTCGTGGAGCAGACAATTTGGGCCTTGCCACCACAGGTCGGACTTAATCAGTTTGGACGCCGTTACTCCCCTACTTATTAGGTCACTGGGGTTGTCTTTGGTTGGTACATAATGATAGAAGGCGTTTGGTAGTAGGGATCGTATTTCATCCACCCTATTGCGCACATAGACGGGCAATGTCCTTTGACTATGCACCCAGCTTACTGCAATTTGGCTATCGCACCATACGTGTACCGCCCTTAGTTGCAGTTCCTTATCATATGAAATGCGTACATGATTAACCAAACATCCCAATAGCAGCACGGCAGTTAGTTCCAATTTGGGAATCGTGACCCCCTTTACCGGATTAACCTTAGCCCAGGCGGTGAGTAAATTAATCCCAAACGAGGTAACACAATAAATAGCTACTCCATACGCTGTAGCACTCGCATCACAGAATGCATGTAAAGACATGGGTCCAAATGCGGCCACTTGGCGCGGTAACTCTAATGTACATAGGGTGTTATAATCTTCTAGTAAGGACCTATCCTGTTCAATAAGATTATCGGGTAAAATTTCGTCCCACCCCACGTTGCGTCTCCATATTTCCTGGATTAGAATCCTAGCTCTGATGGAAACAGGTAATGCTAAACCTAGTGGATCAAAAAATTGCGCGACCTTACTCAACAGACTACGTTTGGTGTGCGTCCCTGCCTGTTCAGTATAATCTTTGTTCCAGTACATCAGTATGTCTTTCCCTGGTTGCCATATCATCCCCAAGATTCTGGCATAATCTTGGTTATCAGAAGCTACCCCATCTGTTTTAAATGGTCGGGTTTAATAGAAATTGAGAATTGGTTCTTGGATTAGTTTCCGCTGCTAGGCGCGTAACCTACCCAACGCTAAACCATAATTAGTGGGTAAACTGATATTATCATATTTCCAGGGTAGACAAATTTCGTATTGCTTTTCCGTGGTCAAATAACGCACAGATTCCGAGAACTTCTCGATCGCGAATTTTGATTCCTGGTCATTCTCCACAGGTTTAATTCCTATGTGGTCTAGTTTCCACAGTCTTTCTAGATTGAACTCAGCAGCTAACTTTGGGTCCTCAATGTGAGTATCATCTTCGGTGAACTCTTCTGCCGCGGTCGTGCTCATCCTCAACACGGATACCGTGTCAACCAGAACATTTGACTGGGTAGTTTGGACTGTACCGATCATGCAGTAGCCAAACTTAGTGGGGATCAAGATCACTCCACTCTCTCTTTTAAAACCCAGGTGTACTACATCATAATAATAATCTGCCCCTAACAGTATGTGCACCTCCTTCAAGTCACCTACGGGATCACACAGGTAAATACCTTTCCTACGAAGTCCATGTTCTACTTTGTTAATTCCTACAGATTGGTAGTCTGGGAGTTCATCTACCACTATACACTGTAAGAAGTGTTTCTTCTTACGGTAGATGTAAGCAACTTCAACAACTTCGTAGTCTCTACTATCGGTCACTCCTGTAAAACTTTGCAACCTAAGGATCTCACTACCTACTACACAGTGTTTTAGACCGTCCAGCACCGATCTCTTTATAAAGGATCGTTGTGAGCCCTGGTCTAGGAGTAGCCGACAGACTTGTGTCCTGCCATAACCCTCTATGGGTATCTTGATTGTGGGTAAAATGGTGTTGTCCTTCCTACTGCCTAGCATTAATGTTGCAGTACCCCCTACTTTTTCCTCCTTGACTGGACTACTTGTGGGGCATAACTTGTCAAAGTGATGACCCTCACAGTTGCGACAGGGCCTCAAATAGGAAGCAGTACATTTGCCCTGCATACCATGGTCCTTACTCAGACAACCCTTGCACAATTTTAGCTTCCTAGCTTGAGCTAATTTGGCTTCATTGGTTTGATATTTTGGTACAGCTTAGCCATTTATGCTTGGGATTGTTGCATAGCCTACATGACATTTGTGGTTTCTTTCGTGATTCTTCAACCTTCCCTTTAGAACCTACCATCATATTAATTGAACCCCTTGCTGTTGTCCCTTCTGACCCTCCCACCGTCCTACCATTGTTCAATTGTATGTTGCTAATCTCCTTGCTAAATTCCTCTTTGAACTCCTCCAAGTTAAAGGTACGAACCTTATCTAGAATAGCTAGAGGTAATTTCTGTCTTCAAATTATGACCAGCATTTCTTGTGAGGTTACCCCCAACGCATCTAATGATCTTGTATGACACTCCATATCTGCCCTAAACTTTGTCAGTTCATCAACCCTGTACTTAGGCTGTGCTAGGTTCAACAGGGCATTCACGTGGGCTACTTTGAGCTGGTCAGTGTCTCCATACGTCGCCTGTAATAACCTCACAACAGTATCATAATTTTCACCTACGATGGAAAAACCTTCTACCAAATGTTAAGCTTCATCCTCGAGTTGGCCTTTCAGATAATGGAACTTTCGTACATCGTCAAGTTTTGAATCATAAACTGTGGATTTAAAGATGTCCCAAAATGCTAACCACTCGGTCAAGTTTCCCCTGAACTTCGGTAAATTTAATTTGGGCAAGTTGACTTCACGACGGGGGTCTGTCTGCCTGGCAGCGCTGCTAGTTGAGGCTATCTCTACCTTCTTCACCGCCCTTCACAATAAATGTATTGCCTCTAAATGGACGATATCATGGACAGTGCGCTGCTCATGTTACGATCCAGGTTCTTAAAGACACAGGGCTCTTCAACATTGGACTAGATAATGGCAAAAAGCAACAACGGTAACACTAGATCCAACCCCTGCCTTAAACACTGGAAAACAAAACACCATTACCGCCCTGAGTCGTGCCTGGACAGCGAGGTATCCTATGACTCGGTAACTGGTGCACACACACTAGGCTGACGCTCAATGGAACAGCCTATTCTCAAACAGTAAAAGATTACTCGATTATGTTACAAAAAAAAAAGATAGTTAACGTGATTAATTAACGTTACGGTAGATACTCAAATAACTGGCACTCCTGTATTAAAGAAAGTGCAATGCTAGTCCTGCAACATCAACTGGAAACTTCTGAAATAAGTCTGATGCTGGGAAGGTGTTCGTAAAGAATCTTGAACAATTATAATGCAGAATACGGGTCACAATAAATGCTAGGACATATAGTAATAATAGGCAGGCGAATAATAAAGACTGCGCAAAGGTAGTAATGCTCGACAACTAAAGAAATGCTTTGTGACACAACGCAACAGCCTACTCGGGTTGTGCAACTCAACAACAACCTCGGCTCAAAAGTGCAGTGAATAATAATGTTGCATATATATAATAATGGGGCTTATCTCTAACCAGTGTCTGCTCAGTTAATAAAGTCTAGCTGGGGTGTCAAGGCAGGGCAACAATGGGCGAGCATGCGGCTCGTAGCCTAACGTTGTCCGAGGGTGGTATAATGAAGATTACGTTATATGACGGGGATGCTCTCTTGATAAATCTAGGTCTCTAGTACCTAGCTCTATCCTGGCGATCCCTCAGAAGTCAACACAAAGAGGCAGCACTATGTTGTGAGGGATAGGCTATGGCCCTCTCACACCACAGCGCTGTGCTCGCAAAGTAAACCAACCCGAAGACAACTTAGGTTCCCACAGTACCTGTCGATGTCGTGCAGAGCTTAGCTAACACTGCACACATCGGAGACAACGACACAGTAACCTTACCCCTAGTCTAGCTTTAGATAACCAAGAAGAATCACTCATACGCTGCAAGGGAGACATATACCGGTCTACAACCTTCCCGAGAGAGGACACATACGGAAAAGTCCGTCTCTCTAACCCTCAATAAAGCATAATACCTCCTTAACCTAATACATGGAAACATCTGAGAGCTTCGCGTACAATACGACTGGTCGACGGTGAACGTCTATGCTGAAACCAGAAGGGATGTTGAGTTTAATAAAGATTAGAGAATGAGAAAGGAGAAGTCGAGAGAGAGAAATAGTATACAAAGTGGCGAGTATGGGGGACAGAATTGCAAAGGATGTAGGCGATACGCATGTCAGGCAAGCTCTGAGCTGGTAAAGAACACGAGGCAGCGACGGGAAGGGACTAGTTGACCACCCGGCCGCCAACGCCGTCAGCGCCCAAGCGAGCCGCGTCATAGCTCACCTCGCTGCCGGGTGTACCCCCTCACCCTCTCTCGCTCGCCTCCCACACAAGCAACATTTATATTATAGCGAATATAAAATATAAGGCGCGGTCAGAGACCAAAACAAAGACCATTTTTAGACTGTCTGTGGCAACACGACACTAATGAAATAAAGCAGATCATTCTAGGACAACTGTAGCCTATCCCCCCATCCTGGCGAGCGCTAGCGAGCTGCAATGCTCCACGCAACTATTCTGCTAACGCCGGGAGGCGTCACCCCCCCCCCAAGATATGGGACACTCAACCATGAGCCCATATCTGAACAGGCAGAATGTCTCTAAAATCTGCCACTCCTAACCACTCTGCCTCTCATGGAATGCAAGCTCAGTTTCCTCAAAAAAAAAAATACAAAAAATGTTTTATATAAAAAAATCTTATCACCCTTCCCAAATATAATACATTAATTCATAACATTGTGCTCCCAGAGCGAGCTTTAAGAAGCACAGCCTACTGAGGGAAAATCATCTGCACTCAGTACTCAGCTACAATATTATCTTAAAATTAATTATTAAAAAGAAAGAGTTTTTATTTAATTTTTCATATTTTATTTTAATGTTGTTTTTGGCGGCTACTATAGATGCAGCCTAATTTTCTTCTAATCAAAGCCAACAACTCCTGCCCTGCGACCCTACGCTGATGCTACACACGCGAGCCAACAAGCACCAGTGCAAAAATACCCCGCGAGCCAAGACAGGAGGCTATACCAACACACTGTGATAGCCTACCCCGGATCCTCCACCCACGACAGACACTGACTGAACAGCGAGGGTTCTCCTGCAAACAAAGCCAAAACATTATCAGTGCCCTTAGCATGCCACACATCCAACTTGTGTTGCGGCAGCACAACAACACCTGACACTGATAAACTGCCCAGTTCATCGCAAGACTGGCACTTCTCTTCGCTCTTTCCGGCAACGGGGCCTGCCAATAACCCTTCACTAGTTCTACCTTCGTGATGAGCGAGGCAGCCCCGAAGCGGTCTATGGTGTTGTCAACTCTGGGTAATGGATAGGCGTCTGTCAGGGATAATGCTTCCACACTCTTGCAATCAACATACACACGGACTCTGCCACCAAACTCAGGTTGCAAAGCCACTGGCAACGACCACTCACGATATCCCTCATCCCTCAGACCCCCTCTCCACACGCCGTCCAGCTCCGCCTTCACAACAGGCTGTCGAGCAGGATTCACATGGTAGGGAACCAACTCGAGCCTTGCACTGTCTCCAGCCTCCATGTCGGATTCTACCCCGTACATCAGGCCTGGAGAAGCAACAAACATGCGGACGGACTGCCACAGCCTAGTAAACAACTCCTCTTGTCGCTCAGGAACAAGAGGTTGCAACTTATCTCGCAGAACAATATGCCTAGTGCCCTCCCACATCTCCTTCACCATGTGGAGAGGACCCCTCACCTGATGCCCGAAAACAAGCTCATTCGGACTGAAACCGAGACTCTCTCCAGGTACTTCTCTTGCCGCGAACAAAACATACGGCAGACCAAGGTCCCAATCCTTTCCCTTCTCTGCGCAGTAACATCGAAGCATGCTTTTCAGCGTGGCGTGCCACCTCTCCAACACCCCTTGACTCTCCGGGTGATACGCAGAAGAGACGACAGTGCTGATGCCAAGCTGAATCATAGTTTGTTTGAACAGATTAGATGTAAAATTAGAACCTTGGTCCGATTGCACCTCTTGCGGGTAACCATACCGCGAGCAATACAAGAGCAGGTTCCGGACAACAGTTTTCGCCGTGCCATTTCTCATTAGATATGCATCAGGATAACGAGTGGCCACATCCATGATAGTTAATAGAAATTTATTACCGGCACTAGTAGGCGGTAGGGGTCCGACCATATCAATGATGACCTTACTGAAGGGCGGTCCACTGACAGGAATGGGGTGCAACGGGGATCTCGGAATTGTTTGGTTAGGTTTTCCAACCCTCTGGCACGTAAGACACCTTCCTATCCAGGTTACCACCTGCCCCTTCAACCCCGGCCACCAAAACAATTTTTCTAAAGCCGCCACCGTTTTTCTCACCCCTAGATGTCCTGCCAGTGGTATGTCATGCGCCAACCTTAGTAGGCTATCCCTGCACTCCCGTGGCACCACCAACTGGTCCACTACTCCGGACCCCTCTTGCCAACTACGTTTAGGGTCTTGAAAACGCCTATAGAGGATGCCTTCTAAATAACAAAAATCTCCTGGCTGTGCATCGCCGTCCTCGTCGAGCTCTACAGCTCCATTAGCATACGTTTGGAGCTCAGGGTCCTCTAGTTGCAACCGACGTATATCTGAGGGTGCCAAGCGATCTAACTGCTCCCGGAGCAATGCATGACCTTTCCCGATACTGGGCTGCTCCCTCTGTCTCTCTCGATGTACATAACGTTGCTGTCGTGGAGACTCGTCATGCCCAGCCTCGTCACTCTCGATGACAGGCCCAGGGGCTACTCCAGAATTAAGTAATGGTGCTAATACTGAATCACCCAGGAGAGCCGCCGAGTCAAAACTCTTAAAACCAACTCCAGCTTTAGCCTCCTCCTGTTGATCGTTCCTCCGCTGGCCTGAAGACGGAGGACTAGGCTGTGACACTTTAGCTGCCCGAGCTCGGGTGACAACACACGCCATGGGTTGTGTCTGGCACCGCTCGACCCCCTCTTGCTCTTCCCTACTCACGTCGGCCGGCCTCTCGGCAACGACTAAGGGTAGAACCTCAGAAGCGGGCATTGCAAAGTCGTTGCCGAGAAGAAGGTCGACGCCCTCCACTGGCAGTTTCTCCACAATCCCGACATCCAATTCACGTGCCACACCATCCACCTCCAACTCCAACCGCACCAGCGGGTATGACCGAGTTGCATTAATACCCTGCACCACTACCACCCGAGCCGCGTTTATAGGGTAGCCAGTCAAGTTTTTCATCAGAGTCTGGGAAGCACCTGTATCACGCAAGACCTCTACTCCATGCTTGCAAGACCTCTACTCCATGCTTGCATGCTTGCACGCAACCCCGCCCTCTATTGTCGCAAAAAACATCCCGAGCAGGGTTCGAGCCTCCCAGGTGCTTCTGCATTGGCTGTGCCTCAGCCTCTGACGAACTGCCCCGGGCAAACTCAGACGACTTCGGAGACACACCAATGTTGCAGGCCAAAGACACAGCTGCTGTAGGTGGTTTGCTAGGACAGACTCTTGCAAAGTGCCCCTTTTTATGACAATGATAACACTCCAACTCCCCTTTGGGCTTCCCTTGGTACTGGGAAGGGCCCGGCCCCTTCTTAAACGGGACGGTGCTAGTCTTGTGGTCAGTCTTGGTATCATGGCTCTTGTACTTGTTTGCATAAGGCATATCACTAATTCGGGGGGGTGGGGCGTCATGCCCCTTGTTACCTGCCTCACTACGCTGGGCAGACCCGCACCCACGAATTAGTGATAGCCGGAGGTCAGCCATCTCAGCTGCCTCCTGTAGAGTTTTTGGTTGCTTTTCTTTCAGGTTTAACGTCAGGTCGCCGCCCGTGCATTTGAAAAACTGCTCTAAAAGCACCAACTGTTTAATGTCGTCAAACGTAGTAGCTTTCTCCGACCTCAGCCAATTCCCAAAAGCATCGGACAGCTCCTGGGCATGTTCCAAAAAGGTGCTCTCCCGACCCTTGGTAACGCCCCGGAACTTCAACCTGTACGTCTCTGGTTGTAGTTCGTATGCTCTCAGGACAGCCTCCTTGAGTTCCTCATAGATAATACACGACTCTATAGGCAATGCATCATAAGACTTGAGTCCCTTGCCCACAAGTCTAGAGGAAACAAGGGCTGCCCACTTCTCCCCAGGCCACTGGTGTACCTGGCACTTCTTCTCGAATCTCATGAAAAATTCGGTGACACCCGACTCATCAAATACAGGGACTAGCTTCAACAGGTGCGACAAAGACTGATCATGCCCACAATTCCCACCACCGAGACGTTGCCCTGTCGTTTCCACCCGAGTCTTCTCAAGATCGATATCTGCCCGGTACATGGTAGACTCAGCCTCCGACTCGGATTTTATTCTCGGGAGTTCGAGATCAGTCTGTTGTTTAACCTTAGCGAGACGTTCCTCACGCTCAGCCTGCATCTTAGCCATCTCAAGCTGGAAGAGCATTTCTGTAGTGAAACTTTGAGGAGGAGGTGCAACTATTGGAGGCCCACCCAGCGATCCTAAACCACGCTGCCAGCGGCTATCGGCCTGCGGGAACGTACTAAACTCCGGCATCCTAGAGGTCCCGATGGGAGTAGAGTGGAGGGGGGCTCGAGCAGAAGTCCCCGAGCACCCTCTCCACCCTGGACCTCACTAGCCGCCCCCAGTACGCAAGCCCTCAAATCGTTCTTCTTGATGCCATGAGCCACCTTAAGCCCCATGAGGGGAGCCAAACACTGTAGACCATACTTGCTAATTCCCTCTAGTCGATCAGCTGTTATAGGCACCTCCAAAAACTTCTTTGCGGCCTCCTCACTAGTTACTAACCCCCCTGGCATCTGCCCATCAGAGCCTGCATCATTCCCTGAACCCTCAGTATGATCTGATTAGTCTCCCATTGTGTCCACCAAAAATGTTCACGTTTATAAAACATAAGAAGTACACAAGCTCCTATGTAGCATTATTCACTTGCCAAAAATGTCTGAAGCTTTTAAGTCCAGAATTACTGTTTTATTACAGCAGTAAATTTTTGTTTTAATCATGATTTGCTTTTATTCTTTTTAGAATGGTGTTTTAATTGACAAACTGATCTTTTCTTCTGGGCTCTCTAACTACTGTAGCCCTTTTCCCTTTTCTTAGTTGTCTTATTCTCTCTCCAGTGCTTACGGGTATTTTGTGGGGTTTCATCTTTTATAGGTGTATCTGCACCCTGTTGGGAGGCTTAGACAGCTTCTATAATAATAATAATAATAATAGCCTCTAGCTGTTCAGGAGTTGCACTAGCTACAAAGTCTTCCAAATCGGACGTTAGCCTTGTGATGAGACCCCTCAAACCCCCTCTCTGGTTTTTCAAGACGGTGATAGACATAATTATGTTTTTTTTATCCTCTGGTTTACTAGCCATTAAATTAATTACACGAATTAGCCTAACCCTTCGTCAGCCAATACGGACCTCTATAATAAGTCTCAATCGTGAAATATAAGGAAACCTTTTAGTAATTGTCATATGTACTTACAATTTCAGTCCACATATGCAATATTACATCACATTAGCCTACCCTTTATAGATTAATGTAATTAAAGTAAAGAGGTAGAAATGACTATATAAACCGCTTACCTTACACAATACAGTACCACGAGAGATTGGGATATGAGTAAACAATGAAGGAAATATGAGATGGTATGTCAGTCATAAGTCAAAAAGTAAATAATAATGAAATTAGGGAAACAAATGCAGGGTTAAAAAAGAAAATAAAGAAAAGAAAAAAGAAAAAAGGATAAGTTACTGGGGGAAGGTGATGGGCGGGATACAGATCTTAGGGAGTCGCAGGCTTATTACTCCGGCATCACGCTCTAGCCATCGTTTAGTCATGACCGTGATCTTGTCATGCAGGATCTTGTTAGTGTCGAGGTCTAGATGGACACCGTCGATGTCAAGATCCTGCGGTTTTGACGAGACAGACAAAAAGCGATGTCGTGTCATGTCTAGCCTAGAGGGCAATGACCGGTTAACAGAATTCCTGATTTTATTTTACTGCTCTGCTGGCATTCCCCATACTCTAGAGCGGTATTCTAGGGACATCAGGATGCATTTCCCTCCCGTGTCCCTCTCGACAGCCAGAACCAAGTCCCCTAATGCTGCAGCCAGAGCATGGGGTTCGGTGTCGGGGGTTATGTCGTTGCCCCCAATGAGTAAATAGGTGTAGAGGGGCCGGTATAATACTAGCTTACCCCACTCATCGGAGGACTTAAGACTCGTTATATTAGCCCCCGGCACCCCAAAGTAGCGGAATTGAAATTTCCGATCCCCGGTCGCTCCCCTGTAGTCAATAGGGCCCTGGTCTGCTGCCCTCAATCGGGTTGCATATGAGTGGCCGAAGATCGCTATGCGATCTACCTCGGCCACTACTTGCACCGGTTTATACCCCAGACCTACACCCCCCGGATTCTTTGATCTACAACCTCCCTCAACGTTGCCCTTGCTCATGCATAACTCAGGAAATTTAACTGTGGGCCAAATCCCGGGTCTGGGCACCAATATGGCGGATTTAAGGAAGATAAGTTTACTCTAGGCTACCTAAGTCTGAAAAGGTCCGCTCATATAATGTAAATAAATAATAATACCGGGAGTGTAACTCACTTATTAAATCACCATAAAATACAGCTAGGCAAGGTGGAAATACTGATGGAGGTGCTGATAGATGGTAGGCAAATGGCTGTTATTCAAACACCATTGGATGTTTACCTTAAGGTGACCACGAGGATGCACCTGAGCAATATTGAATAAATGAGGTTAAAGAAAGTTAAATCATGATAATAAGGCTAAGCTGTCAGTCGGTCTGTCTGTAGGATGTAGTTGAGTTTAAGTTAATGATGAGAGCTAGATGAAACCGGAACCAGGATTGCGGCGAACTAAAGAGTGGAGTTGTTGCTTGGATGAAGTATAAAAGTGCTTTGACACGGTGCGCCACAATTCAAGACGTCATCGTCTTACGCTACGAATCTAGCGGCTACTGCTAAGTTAGCAGCGGATATCTAGCGGTAAATATCGCACCGCTTTCATAATATTACAGCATGGTTTATATGATAAATCATATATGCATTCCTAAAGACACTTAAATACTATACTTTCGTATAATAGGTCTTATCTAACTTATTAAGCTTACATACTGTACAAACTGTATCTAGGGTATGATATATACATAGAAAATTTAGGTTATACCACTGACTATCGTGAATCCACGATACGGGGGTCTGCAGAGATCCGATTAGCCCACACACGGAAGATCCCTTTCACACCCAACCCATTACGTGCGCTCTCTCTCTGTCTCATTAATCGCTGTCTTCCTTACGTTTACAACATTCTATTATCTCTCGCCATGGTTCTCTTGCTCCCTCTCTCTCTCTAACAAATGAGAACATTAGAAAAATAAGGAAATGGGAACCTGCAGAGAGCCGATTGGCCTTCACACGGCAGATCCCTTTCACACACAACCCATCTCGTCCTATCTAATTTTATGTTGGAACCCTATTGGTCTTGATCCCACTATAGCACTTAGTAGCCTATTCCACATATCTATAACTCTGTTACTAAACAAATAGAGGCAGATCCCTAGCACAGCCAGTCTCTCCCTCTCTCGCTCTTGTTTGTTTGCACACCGGTACAAATGAGGCAGATCCCTTACACATGCAATTTGGAATCTGCAGAGAAACAAGTGGCCCACAAAAGTCAGATCCCTTTCACACCCAACCCATCTCGTCCATATTTTATCTTGAAGCTCTTTATTGTTCATGATCCCATTGTAGCACTCGGTAGCCTATTTCACATATCTACAACTCTCTAAAGCTCCTCAAGTTTCCCGATGTAAAACTCACAAGACGTATACTCTTAAGTCAAGTCTCTATGATGTTCAACCCATTGGGTATATTTAGTCCCATATCAATTAAAGGGAAGATTTTAGTTCAGGAGGCCTGGAGAGAAGCACTGAGTTGGGATACTCCATTACCTGAAAAGTATACAGAAGAGTGGAACAAATTGCAGGTGGAATATGAGAAGGTATCCTCAGTCAAGTTTCCTAGAAGATGTGATCCTACCTCTGATAATGAGTGTGCTCAATTGCACGTCTTTTGTAATGCCTCATCTAAGGCGTATGGTGCAGTAGCTTATTGTGTCACTGAAGTCTGATCTACTATGATTATGTCCAAATCCCGAGTAGCGCCATTAAAACAACGTACCCTTCCCAAATTGGAGCTGACCGCTGTTTAATTGGGAACTAGGTTAGCTACTTATTTGAATGGTATGTTTCCCTCTTTAGGTGAGACCTATATATGGACAGATAGTGAGATATGTTTGCACTGGATAGCTAAGGATGATAGTCACATAGTTTATGTGCGTAACAGAGTACATAAAATAAAGGAACTGCAAATGAATTATACATTCATGCATGTTAAGTCCAAGGATAATCCAGCTGACTAGGTGAGCCGAGGTGTTGGTGTCAAGAAATTGATTAACGAAACTCTGTGGTTTCAGGGTCCGGTTTGGCTACGTCAGAGTGATTGGCCAGAACAAAAATCATACCAGAATGTTAATGATGATCAAGTTCATATGGACCCAATAATTATCCTTCTCCAATTTGGACAAACTATTAACTATAACTAAATTTGTGTTTAAGTTCCTGAGCAAGAAGGTAAAGATGGATGAATTAGACCCACTTACCTATTGGATCAAAAGGATACAAGCTGAAAAGTATGATGAGGAATTAACACAGCTACGTAAACTCAATCCCAAGGCAACCAAAAGAATGAAGGACCTTGGGCTGTACCTAGACAATCAAGAATTAATATGTTGTCGAGGTCGTATTGGTAAAGCTGATCTACCCCTCAAAACTCGGCATCCGATCCTATTGCTCAAGGATTGCGACATCACCAAATTGATGGTTTTAAAAGCGCATGAGACCACTAAACACGGTGGGGTAGCAGACACTCTAGCCTATATGCGACAAACATATTGGATACCCCAGGGTCGACAAGCTGTTAAACGCTGTATCAAGAATTGCATTATTTGCAAGAGGTATACAGCTATAGTTATTCCTTACCCTGGACCACCAGCTCTTCCGCCAGACCGCATTCACCAAAGGACACCGTTTGAGGTAACCGGTATAGATTATACTGGTGCCATCGCTCTCACAGGAGATGCTGGTCCACCCAAGAATGTTTACATATTATGTCTATTCACCTGTACCAGCACTCGGGCTTTCCATTTGGAAATAGCGGAGAACATGAGCTCGGAAACCTTTATGAATTTATTTAGAAGATTTGCTGCTTGGCGAAGTTGTCCCAGACGTTTGATTAGTGACAATGGAAACAAATTTTATGGGCGCATCACCGTTGGTTTCTGAACTATTAAAGAGCAACGCAGTACAGCAAATGTTGGATTCTAGAAATTGTTATTGGTCATTCACAACTCCCAGAGCCCCTTGGCAATATGGATTTACAGAGAGAATGATAGGTATCGTGAAATCGTGCCTGAAAAGGGTTCTTCACAAGTCCAAGGTCACCTTGGATGAGTTAAGAACTGTTGTCACCGAGATAGAAACCAGAGTAAATAATCGACCACTAACGTATCAAGATGACTCCAATCTGGAAATTGAGGCCTTAACACCGGCTCATTTATTATATGGTAGACGATTGGACCCAGTCCCACGTTTGGACTTGACCGAGGAATTAGTGGATCCCTCCGTTAACCCTTAACTGGCGGCGCGCAACATATGTCGAGTGAAATAAATTTGGACTATGTGGCGGCTCACAACATAAGTCGTGTGCCATTTTCAGCACGTAATGCTCCTGAGAGAGAGAGATAAGTGGTGGCAGGAGAGTAGCGAGCGTATGACTGCTCCAGACCACCGCGGTGGACCAACTGACATGAATCCCACCCTCCTCCACCCTCTCACACTCGCTACACAGGCAATTATGTATGGAAAGTACCTAATTACATGGTTTTTGCACTCGTGTTGCGCGATTGTTGCAAGAAAACTAGCGGTCGTACAAGGATCGTTGGGGTGTCATTGGAAAGCTCTGTTTATGCCCTTTCAGGGATAGATACTTGTTTTATGCTTCGGGTCTTATTTAGACATGAAAATGATCACGTAAACAACCCTATTTTGGGTAAAAACACCCCGCTGGGCGGTACATATTAATTACCGCCTAGGCCGCTCGTTAGGTGTTAATGAAGCAGATGCACACTTGCGACGAAGCTACCATAAACTCTGCAAAATACTGGACGCCTGGAACAAACATTGGGCATCAGAGTATATCTTGAGCCTACGGGAGAGGTATTATGGTGCGAATTCTGCTAGTAACCGTCACAAACCTGAAGTGGGAGACATAGTCTTGTTGAAAATGGACCAACCTCACTCTAAATGGCCCTTAGCAAGGATCCAAGAAGTCTATCCTGATTCTGAAGGGGTTATCAGAACCGTTAAGGTTGTATCTCGAGGACAAACCACTCTCAGAACTGTAGATCGGCTCATACCTATGGAACTCGCCATCCCACCGGAGGAAGAACAGCAACCCATAGTAATAGGGAGGCCAAGACCACTACGAGCAGCTGCTGCGGGGTCTAGAAGAAATTGGCGTGATTTGTTAGCCGCAGGTGATATAACATGATGCAACACATCATACTTCGCCGGGCCCCAATCTGTTAGAAATAAATTGACTACACCGGTATCTGGGGACTGTTGGCAACAACCTTCCAATAGGGTAACCTCACTAGAGTGAACAATTTCCTACCAGCACCCGGTGATTGTATATATTGTAGAGAATAATTAATATTAAGTAATTTAGTACTGTATAAGATTACCTTGGCCAAGTTAATTTAGTTATAACACTTTGTATGATTAGATTTAGAGGTACTGTATTCGGTATCAGTTTTGAAATTCCCACGCTTGCAGGCGCGATCCACAGCTTGCTGTAATATCCAGATCGCCTGGATAATATGTTTACTAAATCGTTGTGAAACGATATTTATATTAGTATTTATATAATAAAATGCGTATTTCTCATTTATAGGATAAAATGAAGAGGGAATGAACCCTTGGTAACAAATTAATATATAGTTTATTTAAGAGTCGGAAATTGAAGCTCCGATCAGACGCTAGTAAACTTTTGAACGGTAGAGACGTGTCCCGTGATCTCCTCCACCACAATCCCCGCGCCAGACCCGGAGTCCTGACCCTTTAACCCTGGTCTACCGAAGCCGGAATCCTCGGAACTACACCAGGACCCTAGTATAGCTAAGCCATTGATACAATGTTTAGTTAGGGCATCCTGAGAGATAGGCTACCATGGATTAAGGCTAGGCTACTATAAACAAACCTCATCTGCTCCTATAGTTCATGCCATAAGGTAGGTGATCTCAGACTTTATTTATATTTATGTTTATTAATTTTATATTTCGATTGGTCTGGTAAGAGATAACCTTTGGCCATATTATCCCCCACAAAGTGTGCGTTATGGGTAATAGAAGGTGGAAAGGTCAAATTACATTAGGTACGATGAATGAGTTCACCAATTACGTTCACATTTATGTGTGTATAGTATACTAACTATAATACAACCGGTAGACAGATTTACAACAATAATCTGATATATATACCGGTACTGTGTATATGTTTATATAGTATACTAGCTATATAACTGGTAGACAGATATACACCAATAATACAAATAATTAGCTTTGTTGGAAATGCCTTCATTATATATTATATCACAAGTACTTTCAGGGAATATATGTTTAAGCGGTTCATGCAATACAGGTCTGACCTTTAGCCTAATTGGTTAGTAACGTCAATACTGGTTATGGACGAAGTATCAACGGTAGGGGGTTAGCATTACTACTGCATTGGGTTCAAGCGACTTACTAAATATATCACAAATTCAGTCACTTGATCAATTAGGCTACGTACTCCGTCATTCACTCATCGATTCATTTAGAAATGACAGGCAGACACGCACACCTTCCCTCCCCAACCCCCCTTGAATCCGTGGAAGAGTATAAAGTTTCAAACCGCCTACAAAATCTTAAAAACCAAGCGGTCAGTCACACCACATGATATACCAGCAAGAATTTACAAGGAATTTGTATGTGAAATTAACAAGCCTCTAACCTCCATCATAAATGCATTGCTTGCGCAATGTATACAAGTGCCCAGCTGAGTGGAACATATCTTGTCACTCCACTACCAAAAAAAAACACAAACCCAGAAACCCTTGACAATTTGCGCCCTACTGCCATAACTCCAACGCCCAGTCTAATCTGTGAAAACTTCATATTTGACTGGGCCTACGCTGACATAGCAACATCCATTGACCCACAACAATTCGGTAATGTGAAATCATCCTCCACAACTCATTGCCTGGTCAATTTGCTAGACTTCATTTAACGCAACCTGGAAAAAAGGAAAACTTCAGTTGCCTTAACTTTCCTAGATTTCAGTAATGCTTTTGATCTAGGCAACCACAACATTATCATAAAAAAGGCAACGGAGCTCGAGCAAACTAAAATTCACCATGAATTTTTTTTTTTTTTTTCAAAACCACATAAAAAAATTTTTTATAAAAAAACAGATAGAAGGTAAATCAAGTACGCTACACACGGATACTATTAAACCAACTCCTACATATTATATTTATCAGAAAAACCCACACAACATCATAGCCTATAAATGTTGAGGAAAAAATTATTCATTTGCAAAGATAACATCATAGATGGTATACACATTTTTCTTTCTGTATGTCTGTTCTCCGAAGAAGACCACAAAAAAAAGTTCCCATCAGGCTACTCGTAAAAAAATTATATATTTTTAAAATCACTCCCAAGAAGAAATAACGCCTCACTCTCCATCAGTGTAATCAAAATCAAAATTAATTTTAAAAGAAAATATTTTCCAAGTATATTTCTTCTCAAATTATGGTCCTAAATCAGAGATATTCAAACATCTATATACTGGAAACATGTCCTCATTCCAGACAAAAGATATATACCAAAGTTCGAACTCTGGGCCTAAATTTACCGACAACGTTTCTGTTGTTGCTTGACCTTCTTTGTGCATAAGGTAAAAGAAAACTCTACGGAAAAATTTGAATGTCGAAAAACTTAACTGAAATAATTTGCACAGTAAGCCAACGTGATTAACCCATAGAGGACCAGCGACGACACGTTGTCGTCAGCAATGTATGTAACGCTAAACCCCAGCGACGCCAACGTTGCGTCACTGTTAATTACTCCGGTCTTATGGCACCTAGAGGGCTCTGATTTGTATGGGAACTGTGTAAGTATTGTAAGCTTAAGGAAATAGGGTTAATAATGGTATCAATTCCCCTATATATATGCTGCCACCATCACAGGTTTACCCTGGGATTAATTAGATAACTCAAATGAATGTTAGATAAATGGTAAGGTTAGGTAAATGAAACTTGAGAATAATTAAGAATAGTATAATAAAAGATATCTTAAGACTTATTCAGAAGTACACTAATATATTGATTGTATAAGTATTCGTATCAGTACGATTAATTCAAGTATGTTATATAGTCTGGTTATCACACACGGAGCTAACCTCTGACGCTTCGATGAGCGAGCCGGGGTCTCTCTTGTTTCTGCCCTCGCTCTCTGGATACCCACCTTATATTATGTTGGGTTACGCCCCTCTTTATGACATAAAACCACTCATTATCATTCACGTGTACTTCACGACCAATCCTAGTACCTGTCAATAATGACGTCATAAGGTGTGGCTTCCAACGTGACCTGTTCTGGGTAACTTTCCATCAGAGCGGTCACATGTAACCAACTCTATTGTGAGATCTCGGGAATGCTGACTAGAAGCTGACGTCTACTTAAACCTCAGATTCTAGGCGCCCAGTACCACTTGCCTCCATCATATACAGTCGGTGTAAGAAATATTATGTTTACTAATATGAGTAGTTGTATTAAGGTTATAATAGTGAGATATACTTTAAATATGTATTCTAGTGTTTAAGTAATTCATGGAGTAATAGTTGGATATATTGGAGTATCTAACACGCCCCCTTAAAGATAAGAGACATAATTTCTTCCACTGAAATTACTCCCAAACAAAATATAATAGAAAGTGATTATAGTATCAAGAATAAATTTTTAGGTTTTGTGATTTTTTTGTTCTGTTTTGTTTTTGTTTTTGTAAAATTAATTGAAGTTTGTAAATTTATTATATAAAAGGGAATTTAAAATTAAGAAAATCTGGAAGAAAAATGTACATAAGAACAATATAAAGAGATTATATATATAAATATAAGTGGACCCATACCCCAAACAACAAAGACATAAGAGCAAATCGAACATAACTGAAGCAATGTAGAGAAAGTTTATCATCCTTTCGATAGGATCCACCAATTACCACATCACTTCGTCAATGTCTTTGATCGAAAATGTTATCCAGTCATCAGTGGTTCTGAAATATGAATACAATAAATAGTAGGGTATAGTCCAAGTGAATACTTAAATTAAAATTGATAACTCGTGTTTCAAGAGTTATAATACTAGATTTCAACATTGATAACACTGTGATTAATTCGTAGATGTAGAGTGCAACTAATTTTCAATATAGATAAACACTACGTTGAAGCTTATACTAAGGACAAGAAAGAGATAGGTAATATCTTTGAATTCTGGTTTTCAACACGGAATTCCAAGGAAAGAAAATTAAACCAATCAAATAATATGCAATATGCAAATAACAAATAAAATGTGCAAAATAGATATACAGTATACACAACAAAATTTACATAAAATATATTAAAAACAAATGCTAAAAATAGAAAATCTGAAAAGAACAATTCCAATATACAAATAAAATTTATGCAAGGTAAGTTAAACACGGAATCGTACCACAAAAATACCACAGGTCTGTTTACAAGCCCCTATTGCCTTACACATAATGAAAACAATTTATGATCTAACATTTTGGATAATCTCAATCCTTGTCAACCTACCCTCAATGTTCCTGGAAATTACAAGGAAAATGATAATTAAAATAAGCACGACAAGACCAGTGAACAGTGGCAGAGGGTAGACGTACTCAGGGCGAACGAAATACATGAATGACAACGTATCCATGGATGTTTTAATCAGCTCCAAAGTTTCAATTTCACACAAAATTATCTTGGGAAATGAAAAGTTGTTTGTAATATTTACTTCAGACGGAATGCTAGCAAACAGAATACCATGTTCTGTGAACGAATGCATGTGAGTGAAAGATGGGTAAAGAGTAAGATGTGACGAATCCAATAGACACGAGTCCCTTACATAAACTTGGCCAATACATGATTTATGAAAGGGTGCACGGTCCGGGCAAGTAATCAGTAGTTCTGAAGCAGTCACAAAATAAAGAAAATTAGTATTAATTACGTGAACATGAAAAAATGGGTGAAATTGAACCGGAGTGAAATTACAGTTATCCAGGATATCGGCATTGCCAATAATAGCTTGAACGCATTTGTTAGACTTCATTGGCAGGAAAGGAATGGCAGACGCTGGGCAAATAGTAAACAAGCCGAGAGCCGTGTGACACCACGCATGAACAGTGGAGGAACTCAATAACGAATAGTATTCATCCGTATACTAGCCTTTCGAAACTAGCAAATTCTCGGCAGGAAAATGAATAGTGAGCAAGGAATTATGAAATTTTACCGGAAAAGGTATAATTTCAACCCAAGACAAACTCATGTCAGAAGCAAAAGGGATCAAAATAAGAAATTTACCGTGACTCACGTACACCTCGAGGAAAGGGTAATAAGACTCTAATTCTGAGTGAACCATCAACGGTACCAAATCAAATTCCCTCTTTGCCAATTTCAGCAACTTGTATAAGTCAGCCAAGGAAAGTAAGTCAGATGTCACTAGTCCGTTCTCCGCGTGAACTAAAGGATGCATATAACATTCAAAATTCTTCCCAAAAATAGTAGATATAATATCCCGGTATCCATAATACCAAGACACGCCCTACAATCCTTTCTACGACACCCATCTGAGGAACCGAAAACAAAATTATGACTAAAAATTTACATGTAAAATGAATACAAATTCATTCCCAAACTGTCTACCCACCATTGAGCAACAAAATTACCTCCCTCCTTAACAAAAGCAACATTACTCGACCTTAAATTATATTTATGAGCACCCGTTGTCTTTGTAGGCCGTTTACGTCCCCTAACAATCCTCGGACTCACCGGTTTGTGGTCAACAGAAATATCTTCATAACCAGGTAAATTGCGTATAACACGTTTCAAATGATCCATATGAGCCCTTTTCTCAACGCCCTTTTCTAAGTGTTTTATAACAGTACTATTCCTGTCGACTGAAATTACGCGGTAAGGACCCTCGAAAACAGGTTGTAATTTATCTTTGGCGTAAAATTCCCTCAAATAAACAAGATCCCCTACAACAATATTAACATTCCTCTTACGTTTATTCGCTACGTCCATCATGTCTTCCTTTGATTTCGAAAGAGAACTGCGTAAAGTCTTGTAAATAGACCGAAAATTATTCAAGTGATACAACACTTAATCATCGCAGTTATAAACAGGAGAATTAGGCTGAACTAGCGAATTATGCGGAAGTCTCATGTCTCTACCAAAAACAATAAAATAAGGCGAATCCGCAATTGAGGAATTTATCGAACAATTTAGTGTTGATTCTGCAAAGTGCAAAACTGAATCCCATGTACTCGTATCACGATCTAATAATAAGCCGCGAAGAGCACGGATAAGAGATTGATTAGTGCGTTCCGCCAAGCCATTAGACTGGGGTGAATGAGGACAAACAGTAACATGATCTATATTATATTCATCGCATAGTTTCATCATACTAGAATTACAAAATTCTATACCATTATCAGTTATAATTGTATTAGGACAACCAAATTTACACACGACGTCCGCTAAAAATTTATTAGCGACCGATTTCGCCTCTTTATCCTGCAACACTGATAACACGACATACCGTGAAAAGTGACAAATAGTGAGCATAATGTATTGACTTCCGGCGTCAGTCAGTGGAAGTTTCAATAAATCTATAGCAACCACATCGAAAGGATACGCCGGAAACGGATATTCCCCGATTTTCACTTCCGGGCTCAACTTAGGTTTAATAGTGGTACATGTAGAACAACAGTCAATATATCTATCTAAATCCTTTTTCATCGTCCGCCAATAATAATTTCTCTGGGCTTGTGTCAAACAACGAAGCTTCCCCGGATGCCCAATTGTATCATGTCCATGTAATATAGGCAATAAAGTACTAATTTGAGAATCTGGAATGACTAGTTGCATTATTACCCTGTGATTTAAATCCATCTTCCTGTACAAACACCCTTCATGCATTACAAAATTAGAATAATCAAAACCTGCTAAGTCGGGGTGACAAGGGACATTGCCGCTAAAATCATCCGATTCCAAGGCAAGAATGACTTGACCCCAATAACTATCTTTAAGCTGGTCTAACGCAATACTTTTACTGCACAATAGTGCGTTAACCGACACTAGAGCAACAGGATTCCTTGATAACGCATCGGCAACTGTGTTGAGTTTGCCTTCAACGTACAATAATGTAGGATTGTATGATGCTAATGTTAACTTCCACCTGGCACGTCTACCCGTGAGAAGTTTATCATCAAACAATTTAATTACAGGCTTATGGTCTGTCCAAACAGTTACATCATAACCATATATTACCTCACGAAATATATTTATGCCCAAATTAGCACTGCACCTTCTAAATCGGAAACACAATAATTCTGTTCCGCAGGTTTTAAAGAACGGCTAGCGAATCCTAACGGCCGTAAGAGATTCCTAGCGTCATACTGCATAAGAACAGCTCCAAACCCAGTATATGATGCATCAGAATTAATATAGAAAGGTTACTTAAAATCAGGGAAAGCAAGGGTCGGTCGAGATGTTAAACTCGCCTTTAATTCAGCAAAAGAACCCTCTTGTTCAACTCCGCACAAAAATTCAACGTCCTTCTTGAGTAAAATATATAGAGGGTTCGCGATACTAGCGTAGTTCTTTATAAATGCCCTATAGTAGCCCGATAGGCCCAAAAATAGCCTTAACTGTTTGACGGTAGTGGGCGTAGGAAATTTAGTGATAGAATTTGTCAATTGAGCAGTGGTATTTACCCCGTCCAGAGTTAATTCATGCCCCAAAAATGACAGTTTCTTTTTAAAGAATTCACATTTACTGATTTTAATTTTTAATCCTGCCTCATTTAATTTAGAAAGTATATTTCTCAGTGCGATAAGATGTTCCTCTACCGTTCTTGAAAAATTTAATAATATCGTCTATATATACATAAACATTGTGACCGATCAATCCTGCCAATACATTATTAATCTCTGAAAAATTGCTGGTGAATTTTTAAGGCCCATGGGTAGACGTTTATATTCAAAAGTACCGGAAGGAGAATTAAATGCTGTATATTGCCTTGATTCCGGTGATAACCCAATTTGATGAAACCCACTCGAAAGATCGAGGGTTGAAAAGACCTTGTTATTCGTACCCAAACTAGCAAGAATTTCCGGTATCGCCGGCATATGAAAATGATCGGTCTCCGTAATGGTATTAAGTTTTCTAAAGTCTACCACGACTCTAAACTCCCCCTTCGCCTTCTTCGGAACTAAGAAAAGAGGTGATCGCAAAGTGACGTTGATGGTTGAATTACGTCCTGAGAAAGTAAATCTGAAATATGTTAATCAGTCAATTCCCGTTGACTGTGCGATAAGCGATACATAGGCAGGTAAACGGGCTTCTGATCCTTGTCACTCAACACAATTTTATGGTCCATAATGTCAGTAAACCCCATAGCGTCCCCTTTCAAATGTACGGACTCATTAAATTCCCTCAATAACGCCTTAAGCGGACCCTGAGCCTCAGGAAAGTCGGTACCTTGTAAATCCTCGTAAATCTTACGCATTCTATCCTCCATACCAGGAGAGTTCCCTGTGCGCACTGAAGCCACGGGAAGAGAATTAATTTCTTCGAATTTACAAGGTACACAGGAAGCATTACATAACTTCGTATCCGCATATAATTTCATTAAGCCATTTGTGGTATTCAAAATGAGAGTTTGGAAAACATTTGTGTCATCCTCCTCATGTAACGCTTGAGCGAACGTAATACCCTTGATCGCTGAGGAATCGGGTAATAATACAATAGAATTTACTGTACTCTTAAGATTGTTCGCATAAACATTACAACCTTCGCAGAATGCGGTTCAATAATAGTATTACAGTGAATGAGAATATCAGAATCCCCCATAGATTGTTCTAAATAATCATGCAGTTTAATCTCGACAGCGGGAAGAGCGGGGTTGGTACCGTGGCAGTGCCTGCATCTACCTCTCCCGCTATTCCTGCCAGACGTACGACGTTTCCCTTGAAGAGATTTACTGCTCTCCACAATGCCCTTACGTACACTTCTTGACACAAATTGTAAATTTTCTGGGAAGCTAGATGACGCCTCAATAAAAGTACCATCAATAGATACACCATTCATCTCTAGACTTAAAATAAATTTACGGGCCTTCATTGTCTTAACACCTTAAAACCCAACAGAAGGTCCGAAGAGATGTTTAAACCCTGAACAACGTACACTTTCTCCGTCATTAAATCCAAGTCCTCATGCAATGCTATCGGTAAGTATGTAACCCCCAATATTGAAATATTATCCCCTGAAACACTCTGAAGATTAACATCGGGGAATTCAAGTTTAAACGAATCATCATGATTCAATGTGTTAAAGACACAGCTAGACATTAGGTTCACAGGAGAACCTGTATCAATTAAAACACTTATATCTGTATTATTTACGCATGACTTCAAAATAAACAAGTCAGGTGAATGCATAAGGGCACTTATCATTAACGTAGGACATTCCGGAGTTTGTGTACATTGATGTTTTACGTTACGTTTGCTTGGGAGTGATCGTAAGCTTCCCCCGACCTAGGGTGACTGGCTTTCCAATCGTCCAAATCTACCTTCACTTCCGGGCAAGTTCCGGTCCTGTGATCATTACACTTGCATCTACGACAGAAAGGTTGCTCACCTGTCATATAGCTCCTTGGCCTTGATGTTACAATGAGGAACAATGTGACCCCGTCCCCCACAATAAAAACACATAACATCCCTGTGTTGACCAGATGAGCCGGTAGCCATTATCGCAGGTCAACGCGCGCCCTGACCGCCTCCGCCTGCGGCTCGCGGTCGACCACCATTCCCCTGATAATGAGGCGATTGATGGTTCCATGTTTGAGAGCTGTAACTCTGTCTACTCTGACTTACTTGTGCAGGTTTATGGAATTTGGGAAAAGAACTGTTTGAGGAGAACTGCTGGGGATTTCTATGTGGTTGAGAGTTCTTATTTGGTTGACTCTGTTTAGGGAAATTCTGTTTAGGCCCAGGTTGAGCTGGGGAAACAGGTAGGGAATTCCTAACGGCAGCACACAAGAACTGAATTTGCTCGTTGGTTACACCGCTAGTATCACAAGACTTCCTAAGTTCCTTCGATAATTTATTGAGAGACTGTTGGAGGGAACTCGATACGTCGTGCGATCGGTTTCACGGTGTCTGGTAAAGCACTAACCAGCATAACATACCCCAGTAACTTGCTCAGCTGTCCTATTGTTTTCTTACTGTCCTCAAACCAGGAGTGACGAACTAGATCCTGCGACATACAATTCGCGAACTGTGAACACTGCGCTAATAATGTATCTACTGACTGATTTTTCTTTTGATTCAATAGCTGATCTGCGAAATCATGGAATTTCGCAAATTCCCCCTTAGCTGACGACCCAAACTTCTCTAGGAATTCTAGCCTGAACTCATCGTAAGTCTTAGCATGTATGAGGTCATCGCAAGCCAAAAGGTACCCAGCTGGAGTATTCCCTTTGTCAATTTTCGAGCGAAAAATTTCAATTTTGGCCTTCTCCTGTGTGATACCCTTTGCTGCAATTTCCGTCTCTACATCATCCAAAACTGAAAAAATATTTCTGTGTTCTTCCAACCCAGTGAAATTTTGTACGGCCTGACCATGGGTCACACTTAAATGAAAAGCCTGGGGTTCGTTACCCGACATAATGACGTTATTTTCAGGAGGTGTGGGAATTACTATACTAGGCAATGGTTCCAAATAGGTGGGGGTCGTATCTCGGAAAGTCCCGCTTCTTAACACTGTGACGTTAACCACTCCGTTAGAACCGCATGGCTTGTCCTACGGTGACTCGCTAGGATCGCCAGGGCAGTGGATGTGGCTACAGTTGATGTATTATTGTGTGCTTTATTTCATATGAAAGCTCGTGTCATGGGCAGTCCAGAAAGGCTCTTTGTTTTTGCCCATGTCATGGCTTTATATATTTCATTGCAAAGTATATGTTTTATCATTAAGTAGTAATGATAGGATTTGAGAGAGAGAGAGAGAGAGTAGAACAGAGTGTGAGGAGGCGCGCAGTGTTTTTTGCCATGCTCGATGACGTCATAGCTGGCTGGTCTCTTGGGGATTGGTTGGAGGAGTTTTTTACCATGCTTGGTGACGTCATGTTTGGCTGGCTTCTTTGGTATTGGCTGGAGGACTTGTTACTGCTTTGCTTACGCGGTGCGAGCTAGTGTTAGTATATATACAGCTCTCTTGCCACTCTCTCCCTCAGATCTGGTTTCTAGAACGCATCCCTCTTATCACTTTGATGTCTTTTCTCCTCCCTGCACCTGAGAACCTTTTCCTCTGCCTATCTCTCTCATTTTCCATATCTTTCACCACCTTTTATTAATATTATACCCCCTCTGGTTAACTCTGCATAATCAGCTTCATGCTGGCCAGTTGTATTGTGCATTAAGGTCTTATATAACCCATGTATGTTAGTTGTTAAGATAAGTTGATCACGAAGCATTGGTTGGCATTCATATTGTTCAGTTGAAGCAGTTCAGTACTGCTTCCTGTAATTATTAGTGTTCTGCTGGATTAGATAATGCTAGACTAGGTGTCTGATACTATAAGGTATTGTTTCCGATGGGTGCTGGCTTTAGTTAAAAGCTGCACGACATACCTGAGAACTGGAGTTGATTGGGTAAATTCTAGTCTGTGTGCCATTGAGAATAGAGCATGCACGAATGAGGGCTTTTTGCCTATACCATTCTGCACTGTTCTAGGCTCGGTTGTTTGTCTTCGAGGTACGCCAGGAGAACGCTTAATACTTCGGTATTAAGGTTTCTCAAGAGAGCTACCCTTCACTCTAACGTAATACTTGACGCACAGACTTAAGATTTGCACTAGGCTATGCGGCATGCCATGCGCATCAGTATCTCGTATCATTGACTCTAGCTAGACTTTATCAGTCATAGTAGACATTAAGTATATTAAACCAATTACTCTTATTATGCATACCCGTTTATGATTACACAAGCATTTCGCAGCCTAGGTTGATGTATTGAGACACAAACGACTTAGGCTCTTTTTGTTGATAGGAATACTGCATTGTCGTGGCGATTATTATTGTTGTAGCGTTTAGGATATTCTTGGCTCCGACTGCATTATATATCCTGCCTTTTTGTGTGCATAGCCTGCACGAGCATTGTTCCGCTGCCTGCCTTTTTGGGTTCCATTTCCGATTCGAGCATCTTGATAGCATCTAACATTTAAAGAAGATTCCTTGTTGGTGTTGAAGGACTTTAGTGCACTTTCTTTCATGCAGGAGTGCCTGACATTTATTAATTAAAGTAACGTAAGCTGTAACTTCTCTTACCACCTTACTTTGCATACCATAACCAAGCACCTTCGGTTATAGGTAGTAATAGGCTGTTTTCACATAACATTAAGCCTAGAGTAGACGCACATTTATTGAGAGTTTGATAACCTATTATTGCATATAGAACTCTGGAGAGTATTTGTGTTCTTTGTTCACTGGGAATATACATCAGAGGTTGGATCTAGCACTTTCCGTTGTAGCATTTATGCCTTTACTAGTCCAATGAATAAGAGCCCTGATATATATAAACCTCAGTCGTAACAACACACTCTGATTAACATTTTGATACAAAGGTGGAGATCCCGTAAAAGCCGGATTTGCTTGAGATTCAATCTCTGAATAATGATTATCAAAATCACTCCAATAATCGTCCGAAAAATCGTCTCCGCTATCCTCAGCAATATCAGATAATTCGGGATCAACTGGATTGATAGCGGGAACCTTAGGCCTTTTTTTAAACAGTCGTGTTAATGACATGTGGAAATTTCACTTGATAAACATATAATATATTAAATCCTCCCATATATATAGTAAATAATTCCTGTAAAAAAAAAAAAACGCACAATAAATCTTGAATCTAAATACACCCTATTTTGCACAAATTAATTAATTAATTAAAAGGCAGTGATAAAAAAAATGAATTACACAATTGAATGAATGTATTGAATTAAGATTGGTATAATTTTATGGATAGAAATATGCACGTAAGACCTCCAGTAACACGTTACCTCTTCAATGTCACGCCTGGCTGTATCGTATATCGTCACTCAAACCAAGGAAAGATACAACTGCCTGCAGTGCCTCTGGGGTATGCTAGGCTGAAGAGAATTGTTGTGAGTTAGCTGCAGTGGAGCTTGGGTGGCTTTCAGTGCCGGCGATGTCCAGAATTCGGCCTCAAACCACTGTCAGTCAGCGTTGGTCCTCCTAAGTCAGGCCAATCCCACCACACGTCAGTACCATATCCATGTAGACTCCTCCTCCGTCAGACAAAGTTGAGGATTCCCTGCTTCCGCCGCAAGAATATTTTGACGAATTTGCGACCAGCCCCGTAGTTGTGTGGGAGAGCGTTGCAGGCAGGGAGGGAAACTTGCCAGATGTATACGTGTTTCAGCCCGCCGTGTGTGAATTATATATATGTATACAGACTCCAGTGACTTGAATTAAATACTTTTAGTAGCTTTAGCGGTCAATTAATCGACACGTGAGTGTAGCCTCTGTTGTAACAAAAAAGGACCACGCGCTGCACACCATATAAGTTTAAGGGAATTGGGTTAATAATGGTATCAATTCCCATATATATATGCTGCCACCATCACAGGTTTACCCTGGGATTAATTAGATAACTCAAATGAATGTTAGATAAATGGTAAGGTTAGGTAAATGAAACTTGAGAATAATTAAGAATAGTATAATAAAAGATATCTTAAGACTTATTCAGAAGTACACTAATATATTGATTGTATAAGTATTCGTATCAGTACGATTAATTCAAGTATGTTATATAGTCTGGTTATCACACACGGAGCTAACCTCTGACCCTTCGATGAGCGAGCCGGGGTCTCTCTTGTTTCTGCCCTCGCTCTCTGGATACCCACCTTATATTATGTTGGGTTACGCCCCTCTTTATGACATAAAACCACTCATTATCATTCACGTGTACTTCACGACCAATCCTAGTACCTGTCAATAATGACGTCATAAGGTGTGGCTTCCAACGTGACCTGTTCTGGGTAACTTTCCATCAGAGCGGTCACATGTAACCAACTCTATTGTGAGATCTCGGGAATGCTGACTAGAAGCTGACGTCTACTTAAACCTCAGATTCTAGGCGCCCAGTACCACTTGCCTCCATCATATACAGTCGGTGTAAGAAATATTATGTTTACTAATATGAGTAGTTGTATTAAGGTTATAATAGTGAGATATACTTTAAATATGTATTCTAGTGTTTAAGTAATTGATGGAGTATAAGTTGGATATATTGGAGTATCTAATAGTATCCCACGCAACCATGCCGATGGTTGAAAACTCTCAGAGTCCAACCGTGAGCGTGTGAGTGCGTAAAAACCTGTTTTTGGGTGTTTTTGCCTTCAATTTTCCCCTCATGTAAATCCGACTTTCGGGCGCACCGTAGGACCCCTTAATGACCTAGGGGATCGTTTTTTTCTGGGTTTGTCTTTATTCCTAACCCATTCCTGGTGTTTTCTGGATTTTTTTTTTTTTCAAAACCTGCCGGTCCTGGGTGGTACATATATTATAAACTAGCTGGGGTTCAGTGGGTTAAAACATCGAACACGTCAATAAAACACATCGTGAACCAAAAATATAACTCAAAGTAAACGTGAGGGAAAAACTCAGCTTGACAGAATGCAATTTGAAAAAAAATTAGCCAAACATATTAGCGAAACAAGTATCAAATTGACCCCGCCAGGGGAAATAATATAAATAAATATTTCCAATGCTTTATTTGTGCCCGAAAGGCCTTAAACATACTTATACAATATCTGACCACCGTTTATCACTGTATTTGCCTGTATATTCTGAGTTTGTTGGCTATGAGGTAGTGTTATATGAAAGTGTCGTGGACGAAAAGTTGGGTCCACGAAAATATTCACCAAAAAGAAAATTACCGACCGATGTGGCTGAAACGATGGTGGGTGAGGGCCAGATGATGGTGGAAGTCCGTCCTAGGACATGAGCTTCCTAGACGCCGGGAACATACCTAATCTGGAAGAAAGAAAAGAGAGGTACTTTTTAGTCACATAAAATGACACCATTTTGTATACTCGCACTTAAAACCCCAAAAGAGGCCCTCAATCAGGTTTCTTCGGGCTGGATCTCTGTAAATGTATAGACACATGTATAATAAGTAAATTTGGTAAAGAAAAATGAGTAATTAGTGTTATTTTAGTACCCAGACACCCCACCATCCAACATTTTCCCCAAACGGCCCCCTGAAATTTACTTGCACCATGCTTGCTTGACCTTGAAACATGGCAGAATGTGCTGAAATTGTGTTATTTTATACTTAGATGTCTAATAAGTAACCTGGGAACAAAATAATTATATTTACCTAAGCGGGGAAGCAGTCATTGCAGATGGTGTTGGAGTGAAGGGGGCACACATATTTGGCACACATCATACAGGTGGTGCTCGTCTTCTTGTCACTCTCCCGGGGGCAGATGGCGCATCGTCGTCTGCTTCCACCAGCCTGACGTGGAGTAACTGGTGCTGGAGGCAGTGTGGAGTAGTGGAAGGCATCCCTGATGACATTCTTGACTCCCGTGTGCTGCCCTATCATGTGGAGTCTGTGCGCGGCCCATGGTTCAATGAGCGAAGAGCCGAGTTGCTTCATATACTCCCTTCGTGATATTTCTTTCTTACCTTCCCTCTGTTGGCGGTTGTTGAAGATAAAGTTGGAGTTTATACACACAATGTTGATCATGCCCATGAAAATGCACATGGGCCAGCGTCGACTCTGCCTGCCACAGTTGTAATTAGCACACAGCTGATCGAACGTATCAACCCCACCCTTGTGCTTATTGTAGTAGAGCAGTGCAGTGGCCTTGTTGTGTGCGCCTATCTCGGGGGTGTGATGTAGTGTTGAGAGGAGGGCCACGGTTTTGTCCTTTTTGGGTTTATATGAAATAGCAGTGATGTTGTCGTGGAACAGGAACGCTGTAGTCCCAATAGGCCTAAGACTGTGGTCTCTCTTGGGGTCAGTCTTGAGGGGGCCATAGATGGTGGCAGGTATATTGGGCTTCTTCCGGAGTGTCCCCACTATCGTCATGTCCTTCTCCTTCAGAGCCCTGGCCAACCCAACGGAAGTGAACCAATTGTCTGTTGTTACTGTCCGCTCACTCCCGTAACAGTCCTCCAGCAGCTTCATGGTTAGGTAGTGACCTTGGTTCGTGCCCGCCACCACCGGTACTGAACCCTTGCCTAGGTAAGGATAGGCATTGAACATATAATATGTTCGGCAGTCGCAGGCGAGGACCAGCTTGATACCATATCTGTGAAGGGAAGAAACAAATTATAAATACTTCAAATTCCAGGTAAGGTACGTCAATAAATCGTGAAAGTAGGTCAGGTAAGTCATGAGGCGAAGGCAGTCATCCGGTGGTCAGGTAAGTATACAAATCGTGAAGGTAGGTAAGGTAAGTCATTAGTGAAAGTAGGTCAGGTAAGTCATGAGGCGAAGGCAGTCATCCGGTGGTCAGGCAAGTATACATTTGTAAAGGTAAGTAATCATTGAAGGTACATCAATAAATAACATAAATGACATAAATATAATGGATTAGAACATAAATGAAAAAGGTTATGTATTATATAAGGTAAGTCTTTCATTCACTTTCACTTTCTTCCCCCACCCCCCAACTCCCAAAGTGTCACCACACTTCCCTTCACCCTTCCCACTTCTCGTTCATCTCCACTTTCACCCTAAACAAATATAAAGTATACTTACTTAGCAGGTTTGTTGGGGATGTAGGTCTTGAAGACACAACTCCCTCGGAAGGCCAACAGCTGCTCGTCCATGGTGACAGCCTCGCCCGGGATGTAGTGTTGCCTGCAGTGGGCTATCAAGCTGTCCCACAGCTCCCGAATGGCCGCGAAGCGATCAGTGGCTCTTCTCGCCACACGAGTTGCAGAGTCGTCAAACCTGATGCACCACATCAGGAAACTGAAGCGGGTCTCTGACATGGCACATCTATATAAGGGACACCATAGATCGCTGCTAAACATCTCCTCAGCAGAGATGTGGTTGTCTTTCTTTGCCCCGGAGACTATCAGAACCCCAATAACTGCCTTGCGTTCTGTCAAAGTAACGTCGCTGTAGGTACTGCTGGCCTTCTGCATTCTATCCCTCACTTTCCTTATGAAGGTGTTTGTGTGTACACACACCTTTGCTAACATAGTAGCATCAAAAAGAGCATGAAAATGTCAGGTATGGTGTTTGCCAGGAAGGTGTGTGGTGCGGGGCCCTCCACGTATCCAAGGGAACTTCTCTTGCGTTTCGGTCGGTTGGGTGGTGGTGTTTTGCTCCAGTTTGTCGCGTCACGGGCAGTAACCGTGTTTCTCATGCCAGGAAAAGAGTACAGCGGATCAAATGGAGGGACTGTAGGAGCGGCAGGGTCTGCAACAGGGGCTGTGGCACATGTAGGGCTCGCTGTAGGGGCTGCCGTGGGGACTGGCAGGTTTGGAGAGTCGGGATTTCCAATAGGAACTGGTGTGCTAGCACGTGGTGAGCGTCGCAGTCTGGCAGGGGAGGGTGGGGGTGGTGGGGTTAGCCCGGGGGAGGGGGGGTTGGCCGGGAGGGCAGGGGAGGGAGATCCCCGATTCTCGGCCCCATCGACCTCTGGCTCAGAGTCATAATTTGGACCGTACATCTCCTCTAGCCCTGCGTCCATGGGTTCTATGATAACATCTTCCCCACAGTCCACAAATTCAATGGTATCATCTTCCTCATCATCAAGTTGCTCGAGTAATGAGGTGATTTGTGCGTCTGTAAGCTGGCTTGGTGAGGACATGGTAGTCTGTTCGAAATCAAGAAAATCGAGAATTAGGAAAAATATTCATAATAAATAGTAAATATGCTCAAATGTCTATCAATTGAATTGGGCAAGCTAGGTAATCTATCTCTCCATCATTGAAGCACTAGCAGGCATAAATTGGTACATAAACATAGGTGTTACAAGCGTGAAAGTACAGAAAACCAAAACGAAAAAACGTACCTTGGAACCTGAGTGCTGGGGTCAGAATGACCCTAGGGGTCTAGTAGTGCTAGAACGGCTAGAGCGAGCGGGGCGTACGTCTGCACACTGATGGAGGTGGATGTAGACTGGCGTTCCTTCACCCCACAGCCCCTCTGTTGGCCCGCGTCACGCCACTACATGCGAAAACTAGTTCCCGCGCGCAACCTTGGGGTCTCAATGACCCCTCCAATCCCCTTCAAGAGTAAGTCCTGAACACTCATGAATAAAAATTAGGGATAAAATCTGGGAAAAATTATAATCCCGCATAACCTGTACACAACACAAGGGTGTGAACCATACTGAGTGTGTTATTCAGGCCGCCCGTTCAGGGGGTCGTGGCAGGTCAGGAGGTCGTGGCATAATATGAGGCTGAGATGACCAACCCGGTTCATATCTTGCACGTAATGAAGTGGCATGAAGTGAATTTGGAGCTTTGACTGAATGACATGATGAAGTGTTAGCCATTGTACTGACGAAATGACAGTCTATAGAAAACACACATTGACTAGTTGAGCTCATTTTATGAGATATATTCAGAAATTGAATTTCGCTCTCTTAGACATGCGTAAGAATCTTAATGAAATTATTATTATAATGAATAGAACAAATTTGAACTGCACGAACCAAAATAGTTATGATTATGACCGTGATCAAAAATAGAAACATGTTTGAATATCAATATACTGTATTATACTGAAATAAACACGTATAATACACAATTAAGTGAGTAGTAATGATAGACGATTCTCTCAGTACCGAACACAGTGAGGAGTGAGATGTGGTCAGGGCAGAGGTCACCAACACTGTTGATCAACACGCGCTGACTCAAGTGCTGACGCATGGAGTCCGCTCCCTCCAAAGTTGTCTCGCAGCCGCCAACTCGCCCCACTCGTCACTCGTCCTACTCGTCACTCTTCGCCAAAAGTTAACTCGTAGAATGACGAAAAACAGCTTGGTGTGTCGTTGGTGTTTTAACTTAACGGTTGTGTGGCTGGATATTAACAGAGATATAATGAACAGGAACACAGGAATTTAGGAAACAGGAACTCAGGAACTTAGGAAACAGGAACAGGAACTTAGGAAACAGGAACTCAGGAACTGGTAGTGTAGATAGCGAAGAATATGGTAGATTCTTTGAAGGACGTTCGGTTGTTCTCCTGAAAATAAAAGTATTAAGAGGACCGCTGCTGGCCACCATGTAACAAAGAACTTTTGACACCACTGTTACGATGTAGTTGACATCATGCAATAATGACGTTTAGTGGCAATGTTAGGAAGGGGTTAACTCCAAGTTAGGAAGACGTAAGTGAGTCTCCTTTATGGGTTTATAGATTTGGTTTAATGTAGTTTAGGTTGTTTGAATTATACTGTAGATTCTCTGCTCTGCGTCCTGCTCTCTCGTTGATTGATAGATTGGTAGATGTAATAGATAAGATTGTTCTATTCTTATTAAGTAATAGTAACGCTGCCACCGTTTAGCCTTTACTCTCTAGTTCAGGTAAAGGAAATATCAGGTATCCAACCACATAGATTTATTGAATTAAGAAATGAAGATTAAAATATACAAGGAGAATGTCCCTATGTTCAGAGGAAATCTCCTGGGCTGTGAACTTGCCCATTGCTCGTGTCTAACTCCTCCCAAACCTTCCCTCTTCCATCTCTTCTTATCTCCCTACACACACACACACCTAACATGTGATCTTAACTTCCGGTCACATGAACAGAGTCTGGTGAGGATCAAAAGTGCGAGGTGAGTTTAAAGGTGTGTGGGAAAGAAATCTGACATGGTAAAAACTAGAAGACAAAAATAACCAGGAAGTTACAATGAATACTTCCATGGATGTACAGTCACCTGCATAAGTATACTATTCATTGCAAGTAAACCACCTTAAAATTATATAAGAGTTGTAATAATGATTCCTATAATAATTACTGAATCTAACATGTAATACTTATCAACGATGTAAAGCGAGACACAGATGCATGCTGGAAGTACGTGGATGACTCAACAATCGCAGTGAGCATAGACAACATTTCACCTGACTTCAGCGTACTTCAGGATCTTGTCAACCAACTTCAGGCCTGGACTTCAGCCAATGACATCACCATTAATAGTGCCAAAACAGTAGTGATGCACATCAGCGTGGGTTTAGACATCATCGACCCCCCTCTCATCACCCTCGGATCCAGCGTTCTACAGGTAGGGAACAATTTCAAACTATTAGGTGTCATCATAGACGACAATCTAAATTGGAAACCCCACGTCAGTAGTGTAGTCAAAATCTGTGGCTATAAACTCTACCTCCTTCGCCGTCTTAAGTCGCTAGGCGCTCACTCACCCGACCTCTCATACATGTACAAGTTGTTCATTTTGCCTAAACTCACTTATGCCTGCCCGGCATGGACCTCATCACTAACAGCAACACAGAAAGAACAACTAAAAAAAGTGCAAAAAAGAGCTTGCAGAATCATTCTAGGACTCTTGTACACACACTACCCCGAAGCGCTACGGTTTCTGGGGTTAGAAACGCTAACGAGCCGATACCAGAACCTCACTCTGAAATTCAGTCAAAAGCTAGTCGCCAACCCACGTCACCGAAACATGCTACCGCCCCCAGCGACCCCTCCCAGGAGAGCTACCAGGCATCACAACACCATCACCCCTATACGTGTAAGGACATCGAGATATCAAGCAAGCCCCATCCCCTATATCGTGAACCTAATAAACCAACAGTAAGACAAGTCATAAACACTCACTAGTGTGCAACTAACCATATATCGCGTTTAGTGTCAAACCCACCAACACAGTGGGAAGGCAGTGTCACACAAGCTCTTTTTCCGTCAACTTTCACTGGCAATCTACCTTTGGTAAAGTGTCCGCTCCTAACGCAAATTAGCCTTAAATAACATTTCAGGTTAGATATACAGGGTGTCCCAGGAGGAAAGGGCATAACTTTGGGAAATGATAAAACAAAATATTCTAAGCCTAAAATGTTCTATACAGAATATTCCAAATCTCAACCAGTAAAGAGATATTGCATGTTGAAAATGGCATTTTCTTCAGTATTTCCCCATAAGGGTGGCCTAGCTGCCCTAGTACCTACCACACCTCCATCTAACTGCAATTATTTTACCATGTTATTGTAAAGATATTATAATTCTGTAAGTTGCAAAATGATTATAGATATAATAGCTCACTTTGGACAAGTTGGAAACTATCTGACATGGAAGAGTCCATTACAGTGAGGCGGGGGAGGACACTACTTAAAACCTTCAATATCTTTTTAACAGTTGAAATTTGGACTTTTTGTTATAGAACATTTTAGGCTTAGAATACCTTGTTTTATCATTTCCCAAAGTTATGCCCTTTCCTCCTGGGACACCCTGTATATAAATTAATAAACAATAACAAAAAAGCAATAATAAATAATTTATTCATAATATAATAAATAATTGAATAAATATACTTGCTCCCGAAAAAATGCCGGGAAACGCGCTCGTGTAAACACCAGCTTTCTAAAATACGGTGAACCGACAGGAAAAAAAAAAAAAAATAGACAAACAGTAATCAAAGTCATACGAGATATGTCATCTCTATCCTAGATTAACAAGTAAATCAACTCACAAGTTTTCAGAGAAAACTTGTAAAATGTACAACTATCATCTCAACTTGGAAATCATCAGCTAACGAAGTACATAATATCTAACTGATAAACATTTAATACCAATAGCTCATGTGCATTCTCTTACTTTGGTCCATATTGTAAGTTAATATAAGTTATAGTTAAGCAACAAACTGTTCCTTTGTACAATTTCAGCCAATGGCTGCAACTATCAATACACCGTTTATTATTATTATTATTATTATTGTAGTACTTATTTTCTTTTCTCGACTATACTACTTACGTGGGGGATAAATCGACAGTCATCTAGAAGTTTGTGTACTTTATATAACAAAACTTCCTAACTACTCTAATAACTGTTTCTCTGTTCAGGCCGAGATGAGTTCAAGACACGGATTGAATATTACGTCGATTCACGATAGGTTGTACTTTGGAACCCTAGAGCTCCCGTTACTCCCTAGCTGAATTCCCATTATTCAGGTATTGACTCAAGTCGACTTCGATGCAAAGGCACGTTATTAGTTTCTAATTTACTATAGTTTATTCCGAGCCTTGCTGTGTCTACTGTGGAGACCAGGGCCTAATAAATCAATCGTTATTTACCTATTTAAACAAAAGTGTTATTCTTTATCTATCCTTAAGAATTAAACACGTCCACCGGGCCTATTGTGTCTAGTACTCCCGAGACCAAGGCATTAATACATATAATTTCTTTACTAATATTTCCTATATCTTACATTAACTCATATGACAAAGACGTCGTTACAACAAGGGTACCTCAACACTCTCTGAATATACAATAACTTCCAACAAATGAACCGGCCGGGATTACAAGTTATTTAGATTTCCCTCTCAAATACAATCTTGGGTTCTATCACACAGTTACTCAAATGAACAGGTTGTTTACACTATTTACTTTGATAAAATCTAGTTGATAACACCTTCCGATTATACGCTCACGCAATCCTATTACAAATAAGCTATATTCACAATAAACACTTAATCAATAATATTTCTTAAATGGGTAAACTGTACCTCAAAACCTCTACACGGAAAAGATTCACGGTTATAATCCTTTATATAAATTCTTATGAATACATTACTATACTGGACGTGACATCCTTAACGCTCCCCCAAAACTGACCCAATTGTCCTCTCAAATGATAATGGATATAGTTTCCTTTTTAACAAATGAGTTCGTTATTTATATGGACTAGTGTCCTTTCCTACCTATAACTGACCTATCGGGCAACTAACCAAAACTGTTTTCCCCTGAGCCTATTGGTTGCCCCTCTGTCTTTAAGAATTGGTCTTCCCCCTTTTTACTTTATACTTAAATTTTTCCTATCAGATCCTATCTAATTACAACTCTCGGCATTACACCTTTGCTAACAAAAACAAATATTCTTAACACTTCATAATTTTATGTACATAATAAGTCTAGGATCTTTTCTCTTTAGTCTGTCCTATAAGGACACATCAATTATTATTGGAACCACTAGGTTAGTCAAGCCTTTTCTCTCTTTCTTTTTAAGTCTTGTTCGGGCCTAATATGGGTCCTTAAAAAATATATATATTTTCTGTGGTCAAGTGTATGTGATGGAACTATACGTGGGGGCAGGGTAGCTGGAATGGTTGGCTCCAAGTTCCCTTTAGTGCCCAAGCGAGAGAGAGTAAGCGAGTTGCTGGAAGCTAACCCAGTGAGTTCCGAGGGGTAAATGGACCCAGTAACCTTTCCTCCCCTTGCTTTATAGTCCCGCCTCCCGCTTTCCCGCGCTGTGATTGGCTGAGCGACTCGCGTAGCAGCCCGCTCGCTTTGATTTCTCGCCTTCTCCACCTCCACCCTTTTCTCTTCATAATAAGTTCCTGGAAGCTGGTTGCAAGTGTTTTTCAGTGGCTTATGGAGTATAGGGCTGGCACCGAGGTATTGAATCTATTGCAACCAGAGGAAACTGTCCGGGAAGAGAATGAGAGTGAATTTAGAGGTGAGGTGGAAAATTCAGCTTTGTGCTGCGAAAATGGAGGCCGCTGATTGGCTGGCTGGGAAGGTGTGGCGTGTTGACATTTAGAACTATCAAAATCAGCTGGCGAGGCAAGCAAGTAGAAGGGAGCGCGGTGATTGGTGGAGGGCTTTTCTACTTTATCACCCCCTACTAACTTAAGGCGAGCTCCTGATCGCCGTAACACTGTTCCCATAAAATTTTGGCCATCCACCTGCCACTCCACCAGTCCACTGTGCTCACAAAGGCATCTGTGTAGCTGGAGAGCAGGATTTTGATTTTCCACAGCAGTTTTAGCTACTATAACTTGCCCGGGATGACTGAGAAGCTGTTTGAAGGCCCTGGTAGTGTTTATTCTCTGTCCTTTTCCATCGACCATTGCTACTAGTCGACGGAGTCGGTACTGAGGGTCAGAGGGGAGAGGCGTGGTGCCTTGCAACTGGCAGGCACGTGCCTCAGGGGTCCTATTTATACCCTCGTCCGGGTACCTGATTGGTGGACGGCTAATCCTACCACTACGAGTAAGGGTTTCTGTGGGGCCCGTGGGTTTAGACGCTCTAGTTGGATTTTTATCCGGAACATTAGTCAAGGGATTTTCTCTAGATTCATTTACTTTAGCTGAGGGAGAGCCAATTATACGTTTGCCTTCAAGAAATACGTCTTTTGTTTCTTCCTCGTCTCGAAAACACTCTTCCTTACTACTTAACCCACAGAACCCCAGCGACGACACGTTTGCGTCGGCAAAGTATGTAACCCTAAACCCCAGGACGCATAGGGTGCGTCGCGGTTTAATTACTCCGGTTGTATGGCACCTAGAGGGCTCAGATTTGTATGGGAACTGTGTATGTATCCCACGCAACAATGCCGATGGTTGAACACTCTCAAAGTTAAACCGCGTGCGTGTGAGCGCGCAAAAAACAATTTTTGCCTGTTTTTGCCTACCCCTTTCCCCATGTTAATTCCGACTTTCGGGCACACCGTAGGATCCCTTAACACCTTACGAGCGGCCTATGCGGTTTATTTATATGTACCGCACAGCGGGGTGTTTTTAGCCAAAATAGGGCTGTTTACGTGATCATTTTCATGCCTAAATAAGACCCAGAACGTAAAACAAGTACCTATCCCTGAAAGGGCATAAACAGAGCTTTCGAATGACACCATAACGATCCTTGTATGATGGATAGTTTTCTTGCAATAACCGTGCAACGCGAGTGCAAAAAGCAGGTAATTCGGTAGTTTCGGTACATAATTGAGTATGTAGCGAGTGAGAGAGGGAGGAGGGAGCTGAGATTTGTGTCAGTAGGTTCGCCGCGGTGGTCTGGAGCAGTCATACGCTCGCTAGTCTCCTGCCACCACTTGTCTCTCTCTCTCAGCCACATTACGTGCTGAAATTGCCACTCGACCTATGTCGAGCGCCGCCACATAGTCCAGCTTTATTTAACTCGACTTATGTTGCTCGCCGCTAATTAAGGGTTAATGACCTAGGGGATCGTTTTTTGTGGGTTTTCCTTCATTTCTAACCCATTCCTGGCGTTTTCTGGAAAAAAAATATTATTATTATTATTATTATTATTATTATTATTATTGTTACACATTAATACGATGGACAGTCCACCCTTGAAGGAGATAGCCGGGTTTTCCCCTTCTTGTTCGTCTTATTTTTCTTCTGCTTCTTTATCCTTATGCTGACTCCCCCTCTGCCCGAAAGCTAGTTCGTTTTTTTACAACACTGTTTTGACCAGTCGTACATATGACAACAAATCGTCTTTTATATACTTTCATACATAAAATACTACACCGATATTCTTTAATCTAATGTATTCGTTAAATATGCAATAGGATGGAGATAATTAGACTATGCTACGTTAGGTGAGGTTAGGATATACTGACTGTTATACAATAGGTGTTGTAAACACAAATGGCTAGAACTGTGTTGCACCAAATAAACTTGGTCACTGAACTGCTGGTGCTCTCGCTTTCCTCACCAGGACATTTAGTAAATTATATAGCCCCTTCTCTTGCTCTCTCTCCTTCCGTCTTAATACTAATTTCTCTGTTCTATGTTCACACTTAGGTATTATTTATGTAGTAATAAAGATATATGTATTGCATTTAACTTTAACGCAGTACAAATATCATATTGTGGTACCAATATTTATGTTGTTATTGAATGTTGTCGTTGGATTTGGGGTGTTACCGTCTGGTAAAATGGGGATTGAGGACTTATTTTTGGTCACGTCATATCTTTTCTCCCGTACGAATGAAAACATTAAAACACAACATGAAGGAATAGGACGATACAATTAGTTACCTATTACAAATTACATATAGCAGAACAGGGGTTGTGTTCTAGACAATGGAATGAACAGGAGTGAGATTGTAAGTTGAAATGTGTTTGTCTCGCACACACACACACTCACACACACAAACACTTATACTATGAGACAAACACCAATGAAAATTTTATCTGTGACTTATCGATATATATCATCCCAACAATATTGTTCTGAATGAGGAAGATGACAGCGAGAAGTATGGAATACAGGAGAGACAAATGTAGAATAAAAGTAAAGAATAAATGGAATCAAAATCTACAGTCAACATGCCAGGTGAAGACAAATATTGTGGGAGATAATATACTACCACAAGGAATAAAACAGATGTTGATAAACTTTTGAGAATACAAATATGACACAATATAATTATTAACAATTGACACAAATTTTAATATCAAATATACGACACATGTAATCCAGCGGCTACTATCCCCTTTGAGCAAACAGATAGGCACAATTATCTGTTGGTCTATTAGTAGGTCGAAACGATCCATAATTATGTCAAGTGCTTATGAATCTGTAAACATTGCAGCCGTACAGACCACCACACATCTCGCAACTAAAGGACATAAAGAGCACCAGGAGAGAGTACCTGTGTGTCCTTTGCGCGCGCACATGTCTCCATGCATACCTACATCAATCAGTCATGCCACTGGAAGCCAACAATACAACAGCAACACCAGATCGTGCCCTTCTAGCCAGCACCTAGCAGAAACCAAAATATGTAGAATTAAGACAGATTATGTCAACCAACCTGGCAGAGTTAATTCCGCTAGGTTTAATACTAGTTTGTCCAGGTCTTAGGCTGGTCACTCATAGATAAGTGACTGGGAAAGCTAGGTTCGATACCAGCAAATCAGGTTCTAAGACAGATAATACCAAGTGTTATGGTAAACTGGAGGTGTGGAGGAGTGATCTTGCCACTGGACTGGTAATCCAATGGACCCGGGTTCGAATCCCAATATGTCAATGGGAAGATAGTATTGGGATGGAATTTGTGCTGTACCTAATATCAGTGCATTACCACAGCACACCGAAATGCCAAAAAAATACCCTCATTGTTCCCTGATTAAATAGCATTGTATGAATATTCCCATATTCAGAAATATGCTACAGGGGGGCAATGCCTAGTGAGTTAGTTGCTCAATAGGTGGCGTTCTGAGAGTGAGGGTCCGAGTGTGGGGGGTGAGACTGTGAAGCGCAGAGGCGAGGCGGCTTCAGACATGGAGTTGCTTCAAGCCGTGAAGCTTCGCATGTCTCACTCCCTAGACTGGAGCAAGATCACACGGGCCTCACCGTGTTCAGCGGTAGAGTATAAAGGCTATCAGCCTATGCCCGAGAGGGAGTAGTTGGAATATAGAAAAAAAACAAAAAGTACAGAAATAGCTCTTCAGGTCTAAAGACTGAATACACTAAATGCTCTGGTCAACCAGCAGGGTCCAATGCTAGCAAATCAGGCCCTAAGACTGACGTGGTGTATACGACACCAACGAAAGTTCAAACTAACGTATAGTTAGGCTCGATGCTCACTATCTAGGTCATCGACTAGAGCCACATAAGCAAAGAATTACCTCTACCCTTTCACTTGCATGTGGTCCGTAACATTCCACAGCTAGCGGTTTGAGAACTAGCACCTGCGAAGGAGAGAAGAGAGAAGCCACAAGTTGCACATGTAAGAAGACCAGGCCCAACCAGAATCCCAAGAAATACCAGTGCCGTAACAATAGCTCGGCACGCCAAGTTCACGAAAGTTCACCCAGTCCCCTTCCGACACCAGGGAAAGCAATAACTTAAATTGTAACTGTTAGAGTCCCTTCTTTCAAAATCACCTTTAGAAATGCAAGACACATATTCTACCAATTGAATTCATCCTAAACTTACGATTAAGCATTCCCGCATCATAAATATGGGATATATTTTGAAAACACCTCAACAACCGATCGTGGACACTTTAATTTAGTGATTCCCATTTAGTTGATTATTAATATCACATGTAAATTTATTAAAACTATAGTCGAATGAGAAGTGAAAACGTCACTGTGACAATAAGAAAGACTGACTTCACTAAACTCAATTCATATAGCACATTATTCACAATTTAAATTTCAATAAATCTAGCCTTTAACTTATATAATACAGAAGTTTGATTTGATCTAAGAACCCATATCAAGAGATAATTGCGTAAATATACTTCGCACATGTTAATTAAATATCCAGAACATGCGTTTAGAGGAATACTTAATTTTCCCCGTTAGTAGGACTCAACAAATACTAGATTTGCTATAGCATATTTGAATCCTCAGTGAGAACAGGTTTTGTATATGAGATCAGACGATTGCTATTATAACCACCCGTCCCCCTTCAATAAGTTAGACAAACACAATAGTCAGTCAGTCAGTCAGTAGCCAGCCCTTACTCCCACAAGGGGTAGGGAGGATCAGCAAGAGACACGACAAAGGAAAAATCGTTGACAGGAGAAAAACACATAACATAACATTTCACCCACAAAAAACAACCACACGGGCATTCAGAAGCACCAATCACTTATCAGCTCCCGATATTAATGGCTTCACCTCAGATGTTATGCTTCCGGAGAAGGTATCTTCACATCAATATCTGGGATAAACACCTTCCGGGTTTATCATATAAAATGGTCCAGAGACCTTCATGTACTCTCTCTAACAAACTTCCTCCAATCATTCCTGTCATTTATTAATTATCTTGTTTCAACCATTCCCTTTTCACGCTTTGACACACATTATGACACCCTATCATACCATATTTGTCTCAGCTTTCTAAACATACTTCTTCCTTCCACTTCCATTTAACTACTCTTTCTTCAGGCATTCTAGGCATGCGACCATACCAACTGAGAACACTTCCTTCAACCTTTTGCTCTACTGACTTCTTAACTCCACATGTATCCCTTATAAGAACATAAGAACATAAGAAAATGGGAGTCTGCAGAAAGCCGATTGGCCTAAGCAAGGCAGATCCCTGTCCCACACAACCCCAATTACAAAGCCCAATTATAGGCTCAACACTCCAATACCCTGAGGATCATCTTACCAAACCGGTTAGAGATTAACGCAGGATTACGGGGGTCTGCAGAGCGCTGATTGGCCCAACCCAGCTGATCCCCCTTCACACCCAACCCCTCTCGTCCATATGCTTATCCAATTTTTTCTTAAAGCTCCCTATCGTTCTTGATCCCACTATATCACTTGGTAGCCTATTCCACCCATCTACAACTCTGTTACCAAACCAATATTTGCCTATATTTTTTCTGAAACGAAATTTATCTAATTTGAAACCATTGGTACGAGTTCTTTCGCTATCACTGAGCTTTAGTACATTTGTCATGTCCCCTTTGTTAATCCCACTAACCCACTTGAACACCTCTATCATATCCCCTCTAACTCTGCGTCTCTCTAACGAATGTAAACCTAATTTCTTCAACCTTTCTTCATACGGAAAATTTCTAATATTATGGATCATTTTTGTCATTCTACGCTGAATTCTCTCCAATGAATCTATGTCCATTCTGTAATAAGGACACCAAAATTGGACAGCATAATCCATATGGGGTCTCACTAATGACAAGTAAAGTTTTAAGATAACATCAGCAGTTCTGTTACTCACACTCCTAGAGATGAACCCGAGAATCCTGTTTGCCTTATTACGAACGCTTATACACTGTTTTCTAGGCTTCAAATCATTGCTAACAAACACACCTAGATCTTTCTCGCAGTCTGAATTTTCTAATTCTAAATTAGCTAGTTTATATTTAACATTTGTTTGCATCTTCCCTATCTTTAATACCTTGCATTTGTCAATGTTAAACTTCATCTGCCAATTTACTGACCATTCATGTAAGGTATCTAGATCCCTTTGGAGGCACTCTATATCGCTATCTGAATCAATTGATCTCCCCATTTTAGTATCGTCTGCGAATTTACTTATCCTACTAGTTTTACCTAAATCTAGGTCATTTATGTATATAAGAAACAACAGGGGACCTAATACCGATCCCTGGGGGACACCACTTTTGACTGCTCCCCACTCTGACTTGGTACCATTTATGCTGACTCTCTGTTTCCTACCAATTAGCCATGACCTAATCCATCCCAACAACGACCCTCCTATTCCAGACTATGTTCAGACATCTTAGTTTGTCTATTCTTCGAACTCCTCATGCATTTCTTTGCAAATCCATTTCAACTGCCCTTACTCGTGACTGTTCATTACCATACCATACCAGAATTCCACATTCATACATCAATGTCGGGTCCAACACGCCCTCATGCAATCCTCTCACTGCTTCCATACTCACGTTTCTGCTCCTAAACAAGGTTTTCATTGCTGTTGTAGGATTTCAACAACATCATTGACTACTATATATATTCCCCCTAATGGTAATGATCTTTCCTCATACAAAGAAAATTAGTATAGCGTTACTATCTCCTAGTGCTCTAGTTTGGTTCGTCTTACAGTGATGGGTCTCTCTTGTCTTTCTCTCGTGCTTCTTTCTCGCCTTAATCATTAATATCTTTGTTATTTTTGACAAAACTAAGATGTAAATATATGAACTAATATACGCATAAAACAGTATTATTGGAGAAGTGTATAACTACTGGTCCGTGTTTGAGATGATTGTGTTATATCTTACTCTATTCGGAACAACATAAATGTATATGTTTTGGTTATATATATTGTCACAATGACCAGGGTCTATAGGGTATTTTAGGAGTAGCCAGACTCTAGTTGGCACCTGACTTTTGAAAGCAGCTGTGCCAAGTCTATTTGAAAGGCCTGGTATTGTGAGTTTCGCTCCGATACCCTTCTAATTGCATATGTCTAATTTTGCCGTACCTCTAAGCATAAGTGTGTATTCTTAATAGGCGGCCACAGTTTTGGACCTGGGGAGCTGAGACTTTGCATGTGGGTGTCAATTGACCTGGGTCAGGTCATAGAGGGGGCGAGGCCACGATCGGAGGTCGTTTCGAGGCCGAAATTGAAAACAAATTGAAAACAATTGAAAAAAATGCCCGTTTGGGGCAGGAGGAGGTCTGCGATTGAAAAAGTGTATGGAACGAAAGTTGTTCACAGCCACCCAAACTGGGGGTACAAATGAGGTCAGATCCAAAATCGGAGGTCATTTAGCGGCCGAAATCGAGGTCGCCGTTTAATGAGGCACAGGGAGGTCGAGGCCGGTGATTATGGTAGTAGTAGTATTGTGATGATTGTGGTAGTAGTGATTGATGATGGTGATTATGGTACTAGTAGTGGTGGTAGTAGTGATGGTGATTATGGTGATTACCCGGGCAACGCCGGGTACCCCTGCTAGTACTGAATATACAGTACATAAGCCCGTACACATAGTAAATGTTCATCACAGTATACACACACACACACGTCTGTAAAGCATATCGACACATTCATACCTCCTGAAAATGAATGAACTTCTGGATGACATTACCACCTATGAAAAAGTAACCCAGAGTGAAGTGGATAATGAAACAAAAAAATTCACCCAAGAGGCACGTAAGCTCTTACGTAGGTCAGAAGCAGGAATTAAACTCCAATATCTTCTGACAAATAACCCCCGTCTTGCCTCCATGTATGGACTCGCCAAAACACACAAACCGAATATCCCTATGCGACCCATCACCTCTGGCATCGGGAGCGCCCCACATAAATTAGCTGGTGCCCACACAGGACACATGTCCAGGATGCTAAGGAAAATCAGTGATGCCCATCTGAAGAATTCGGGAGACCTACTTGACCGTATCAAGAATACTTCAGTTAGGAACAAGCAACTTGCCAGCTTTGATGTCACTTCCCTCTTCACCAGAGTTCCTACTGACAAGGCCATCGATACCCTCAGGCAACACATGACCCCCGAAAACGTAGACCTCCCCATACCGCACAGAGACTTTGTTGACCTCGTTGAGCAGTACGTGAAATTCAACTATTTCAGTTTTGGGGACCAAGCATTCAAACAAAAGTTTGGAATGGCTAAGGGTTCACCCATTAGTGCAGTTTTGGCCAAACTGTTCATGGAGTCCCTAGAGGCAGGCCCCTTCGCCAACATCATCCCTCCCAACATAATCTGGGTACGTTACGTTGACGACATCCTGGTCATAGCTCCTCGACGATTAAACATAGAGGGCCTCCGTGATCGACTCAATGAGGTGGAACAGTCCATCCAGTTCACTCTAGAAGTCGAAGACAATGATTCTCTACCATTCCTTGACACTCTGATTAGAAAAGATGGCAATGTTCTCAAGTTCGGAGTATACAGAAAACCTACCAACAAAAATTACCTGACTCACTACTTCTCCCACCATGGTGCACGAATCAAACGAGGGGTAGTGATTGGCTTCTTCCTCAGGGCCATTAGGATCTGCAGCCCTGAGTTTCTCCAAGCAGAGTGTGACTATATCTGCGAAACTTTCAAAAAACTTATGTTCCCCACCCTCATGCTGAGGGAATGTAAGAAGAGAGCCTTCTCTATCTACAATACCCCCAGAGATCCCAAGCCGTACACAAGGAGGGTCGTGCTACCAACCGGAAGAACTGCCTCTGCCCTATCTCACTCCCTCAAGGGTAGTGGGATGGAAGTGGTATGCACGACCAGCCAAACCATCATGGACCTTACCAAGTGAAGTGCCAACCATGTAACCCTGACCACAGCTGGGGTATACAGCATTCCTTGCGGGGGATGCAGCAAGGGTTATGTGGGTGAGACTTCGCGTGATCTTCGAACTCGAGTGCAGGAACACAAAAACGATTGCCGCAACAATAATACGAATAATGCCTGTGTCATCCACAGGGACAGAACTATCCATCTCATGAACTGGGATGGGGCTAGCATGCTGATTCGTGAATCTGACAACTACAAACGGAAGTGCCTCGAGTCAGCAGTGATCACGACTAGCGACACCGTAGAACAAAACAGTGGAATGTTCACACTAGCACGTCCCCTCTCTCATTTAATCCTTACCAAGAAAATATTACACAATAGAGACCCCAGACGACCCCCTTGAATTCAACTTCACTCATCCCCCTACCTAGTGCGTATGTCTGTGATCGTGTAGGTATGTATGTATTATATATGCTTTCTGCAGTGTAGAAGTATGAATGTGTCGATATGCTTTACAGACGTGTGTGTGTGTGTATACTGTGATGAACATTTACTATGTGTACGGGCATATGTACTGTATATTCAGTATATATATGCTTATGGGCATGTGTAGGTATAATTATGTATTGTTTGATATGCGTATAAATATGCATGCTGGTGTGCTCACGCGTGATGTTTTGTGAAGAGTCTTGTTTGGGTAGATGTTCTATGTATTGTTTATTCTGCTGTGTTTATGCAATCGCCCATGCATATGAATATGTGTGTGTGTGTGTGTGTATAATTGCATATTTGTTTATGTGTGTTTGTGTGTGTGTTTTTGTTTGAATGTATGTGTGTATGTATATTTGTGTATGTGTATATTTATGTGTGTGTATGTATGTGTATGAGTGGGGGTGTCTGTGTATGCGCGTGTATGTATGTGCATGCATGTATTTGTATATGTATATATGTGTATGTGCATATATGTGTTTGTATGTGTATATTCTGTGTATGTATGTATGTGTGTGTGTATGTGTATATGTATGTATGTATATATATATATATATATATATATATATATATATATATATATATATATATATATACAGTATATATATGTATGTATATGTTTATGTTTGTTTATGTATGTGTGTGTGTGTATGTATGTATGTTTTTATGTACTCTCTCTCTCTCTCTCTTTCTTTCTCGCTCGCGCTCTCACTCTCATTATCATGGTATTATTATTATTATTTGTTTGTATTATTTGTATTAATATTATTAATAGTATTTTATTATTAGTGCTATACGGTATGTATTCTTATATATATTCTTATTCGTATTAGTATTGTTACCCTTACCTATGTTATGATATTATTATTATCAATGCTATTGTGTCAATAATATTATCTCCATATCATAATAATGTTTACCTCGTTCCCTTCTATCTCTCACTCTCACTCTCGCGCTCTCTCTCACTATGGCCCTCGCTCTCTCTCTCTCTCTCTCTCTCTCTCTCTCTCTCTCTCTCTCTCTCATTTAACCTACCTTTGAAGAACTCCTCCCTCTTCTCTAAGCTTTTCATGCCTACCCCCTAAATTGCCCTATTCCCTCGTTTTCGTTTTACAATTAGGCCTATACTAATCTCTTCCCTACTCCAGCACCATACCCTTCCTCTCTCTCTCTCTCTCTCTCTCTCTCTCTCTCTCTCTCTCTCTCTCTCTCAACATTACTATCATCACCACACCATAATGTCCCTATTGAATCTTATTGAATTGTGTATGAATAGTTATTAGTTGTGTTACAATTATTAATAATATTTATATTGTCTTTCATGTTTAAGTGTATTCTAGATATATACCGGGTATGTATACATGTAGCCTGTATAGCCATTAAGATTGATCAATGTGTAGTTCCTTCTCCTCTTTCCCATTAATACTATATGATCTTCTACACTTAATAGTTCCTACTACCCTCGCCGTCACATCTTTCGACTTGAGATATTTGTCTTCTAAGACTCTTTATAAGCCCCAGTTCACACTTATATGCCATCCACCTTAACCCTCCCCTGTCCATTCAGATACCGCCCCTTTATTGTCCTCCCTCTCCCTCTCACTTTCCCACCCTCGCTCGCTCTCGCTCTCTCTCTCTCTATCTATCTATCTATCTCTCTCTCTCTCTTGCCCTTTTAATCCACCCTGGGAAAAAAACAAAAAAACACCCTCTCCTCTTCTTTATACCTGTCACACCTTCAACCCTACCCACTAAATGCGCCAATCCCTCGCTTTCGCTTTACAATGAGAGAAAACTGTACTAAAAATCCAGATGGCGCTGGGGGTCTTATTTAAATGACTATCGTGTGTGATGCACCATTGAGGTGTTTGAGGGCTTTCGCGATTTAAGAGGTTTAATACAGTTCGCACACTTATCTATGACACATAGTTGTGTAGTATATTTTTACTAGATTCATAATATGATAGTTATATACTCGTTAATGCAGTGAATATATAAATAATTAACATAATTTGATACATAAATATCAGCTAATCAGCTAATAAGCAGAAACTAAATGTCTTGTTCAATAGAACAAGACATTTAGTTTCATCTAATGTGGTGTGATAGGCTGGGCGAAATTTTAATACTCATTGAAGTATTGTATTTACTTCCTTTTTAGTTACTAACAAATACGTGTTTCAGTAGAAATTGGCTGAACATACGGTATTATATTCTGTAGCTGTAGAATTTGGCAGGTTGAATGTCTGCGCCTGCGCACTATAGTTTCTTTCCTACAAAACAAGCTATCGTGCACTTTAAAGTTACCAATTTATAATCCACTATCAAATCTATATTTCCGGCTATATTTCTTATTAGACCAGTGACAGGAAATCAATGAATGTGAATCAGAATGTCATAGAACACAGTGGCAGCAAATTACATACGTGGAGATGCAGGAAATTCGAAAAAGATGATGACAACAAAAATTACAACACTGCCTTTTCCACGGGCGACTGTTTAGGTCGTCAGCTGACCGCGGCGGGGATATACGTACACAGTGTTGCCAAGGTCTTCTTTTGTTCGCACCATTGGGCTAGTTAGGATTCGTTCATAAGCGTAGATTTGCGAGTTTCCATTTCAAACGATATTATATTCTTGATTTACAGTGTGATGGGATGGATAGCCTCTGAAGTATCCTAACTAACTAAAATTGAGGAAAGCGGAATTGGGCTGGTTCTATGTACTATTAAAGTTGTAGAGGTGTCGAGTGTTGAGTAGCCTATAGCTAGGCTACATTTCATACAAACGTTCATCATGGCTTTCTGTTGGTTGTACTATACATGTATGGTAGCCTATGTGGTGGTGACTGTACTATACATGTATGGTAGCCTATGTGGTGGTGACTGTACTATACATGTATGGTAGCCTATGTGGTGGTGACTGAATAGCCTAATTAAGTGATTGTTTGTGAGGGGGGATTGGGACATTGATGCAGATTTGATGAGTGCATGATGGTGATAATAATGTATGTGGTATTTCATTAATATTTAAATGATGTGACACGTAGGCCACTACTCATACAGTAGGCTATATGGGACTAGGCATAGTTATATTTGGGTAACTCATAGTATCATGCATGCATGGCTGTTAAAGATAAACATATCAGAAAATGTGTGTGATAGGATTAAAATAGCTGAAATTGTATGTTGTGCGGTATTCGGTGATTGGGCTTACCGTTGGGCGAGTTTGGAGATGTGATGTGCGCTGGCAACCTTGGAATATACACACGCACGCACGACACAATCTATAACTGAAAATGTTTCCTTCATTAAGGCTATAATCCACATTTTATTAAGATTTCCATCTGTGGGAAACAAATATCTACCACCATTACTGCTAATGTGCACATATATGCACAACTAATGTCAAATTTAACAAAGTAAGTCAAGTGGGGATGAAATGTTGACTGTCTATGTTTCGTTTAAAGACTATTATGGGTAGCGAACACTGGCATCAATTTATGATGCGCTTGCCAGTTCTGAAAGTAGTTTATAATTGTATAATCTAATATCCAGTAAAGTGGCTAATGACGATTAATTTATACGTTCATCTAGAGTTTTTATACATATTATTATAATTTTTAGGACATGGATACCTATCTAATGAAATATTAACAGGACTACTTTTAGGGGGCTTACCATGTGTTTGTGTAGGCGTAATAGAATCGTTTTAATTTATCATAAATACTTTGTATATTGGACAATGTAATGAATAGAATTTGAGAGTAATATGGCTGTAACATTCATGACTATAGAAATCGAGTGATACTTTGATGACTGCGATTTAAAAAATTCAATTCACTCGATGGCAACAAATTTAGGTTGGTGGGAACCAAAGGCGGGAAAGATAGCAGTCGAATTTTGTATTTTCCCCTATTCAGCTAATCTCTTCCCTACTCCCGGCTCTTCTCTCTCTCTCTCTCTCTCTCTCTCTCTCTCTCTCTCTCTCTCTAATAACTCAGAACTGTTATGTGTGAAAATTAATAACAAGGATAGACATTAATGTGGTTGTTGTATATCGTCGTCCAACTCATACCTATCAAGTGGATATAGCCCTATACAATAATTTAGACAAAACTCTATCAACAAAAGAAACCCTTATCATAGACGATTTTAATCTTCCTAATATTCATTGGGGAGATTTAAAAGGGTCTGGCCATGCATCAGAAAAAATGACCGAATTTATTAAAGATAACTTCTTATATCAATTAGTCCAGAAACACACGAGGGGAGATAATATTTTAGACCTAGTAATCACGACCCACGAAAATTTAATTTCCGACTTAGAAGTTGGGGAATTAATATCTAATTGTGATCATAATATCGTCAGGCTCCAAATTAATATGTCGCACACAAACAGCACTAGTGAAACTTTTATTCCCAACTATAATATGGCAGACTTCAATAGCCTAAGAAATTACCTAAAAGATATTAATCTGCATCTCGAAGGTCTCACCAACATTGACGACACATGGGAAAGATTTAAAGAAATATTCATGAGTGCTCAAAAGAAACATATCCCAATGCGTAAAAGACACAGTAAGAAAATAAACAACCCCCTTTGGTACGATATAAATATCAGTAGAGCAATTAGGGAAAGAAATCGTTTATACAACTTAAAGAGAGAAACAAAGAATAATACCATGTGTAAGCAATACCTGGCCGCCAGAAGAAAAGTAAAATCACTAATAAAAACAGCAAAGAGGAATTATGAAATAAGCATAGCTAAAGATAGTAAAACTAATCCTAAGCAATTTTACAGATACATTTACAATAGCAAACAAATCAAAAGCGGGATTGGACCCATACTTAACACTCAAGGTGTTCTAGAAACAGATAGCAAAGACATAGCCTCTACTCTTAACAATTATTTCAGCTCCGTTTTTACCACTGCTGCCAACACGAACACTCCACAAGCTACTAATCAAACAAGCAAAATTGTGCTCCCTGACTTCAAAATCAGCCAATCAAACGTCACTAGACAGATTGAATTACTGAACATAAATAAATCTCCCGGCCCAGACCTATACATCCCTAAAATCCTAAAAATGGTCAAAGATGAAGTTACCGAACCCCTAACCAAATATTTTAACATGTCACTCCATCATGGACAATTACCCACTGACTGGAAGACAGCAAATATTACACCGATATTTAAAAAGGGAGATAAAAAACTAACAGGGAATTACAGACCCATTAGCTTAACTTCCGTTATTGTAAAACTATTAGAATCAATCATAAGAGACGAACTTGTACGTTTCATAGAGAATAACAATCTTATTAATAATAGTCAACACGGCTTCAGAGCAAAAAAATCATGCCTAACGAACCTTATCGAATTTTATGACAACCTATTTAAGATTAATGATTTTACCAAAACTCTTGATATAGTGTACTTGGACTTCCAGAAGGCCTTCGACAAGGTCCCTCATAATAAATTACTTCAGAAAGTCGAGAATCTAGGAATACAAGGCAACACACTAAATTGGATAAGGAATTGGTTAAGCAAAAGAAAGCAAAGAGTAATTATTAATGGAGTGGAATCAGAATGGAGTCCGGTGACTAGTGGAATCCCACAGGGTTCAGATCTGGGCCCATTATTATTCATAATATATATTAATAATTTAGACAACGGCATCAATAACATAATTTCCAAATTCGCCGATGACACTAAAATAGGAAATGCAATAATATCAGAAAGCGATAGAAGTAGCCTGCAATCAGATTAAAATAAGATATCAGAGTGGTCAGAAAATTGGCAGATGCCCTTTAACGTAAACAAATGCCTGATACTACAAATAGGCTCCCGAAACAACAAATACGAATACCATATGAATGGAGAAAAGATAAATAGCGTATCACAGATAAAAGACCTAGGAGTGCTTATCAATGAAAATCTAAAATCTACAAGCCAATGCACAGCAACATCTAACAAAGCAAATAGAGCACTAGGTTTCATTAAAAGAAATTGTCATTGTCATAGTAAAGACATAGTTGTACCACTACATAAAAGTATTGTGAGGCCACATCTGGAGTATGCTGTGCAGTTTTGGTCTCCCTACTTAATAAAAGACAGAGCAACTAGAATCCGTTCAGCTTAGAGCAACAAAGTTCATCCCTTCCCTTAGAAATAAACCATACAATGAGAGATTAAGAGAACTCGACCTGTTTTCGCTTAAGAAACGGAGAATAAGGGGACAGCTGATAGAGTGTTTTAAGATACTAAAAGGCTTTAGTAACGTAAATTCTAATAATCTATTTAAGGTAGCCAAAGAAGGTTCCACAAGAGGAAACAAATTAAAACGAACAGGCAGGAAAGCGAACCTAGATATAACTAAACATTTCTTCACCCACAGTATTATTAATGAGTGGAATAAGCTCCCTAATGAAGTTATTGACAGTGACTCGATCTACACATTTAAAAAAAGGTTAGACACATATCACAGAAAAGTTGGTCTGCAGTAGAAGCTGATCACTGATAAGAGAACCTGGCGGAAATGAAAACGTTTTCAGTTGAAGAGAGCAGGAAACAAAAAATATGTATGTATGTATGTATGTATATATGTATATATATATGTATATGTGTACAGTATATGTATATGTATATTAGCTAGTTCTTTAGATGGGGTGGTTGTGGGGTTTTGAACAGAAATATTGAGAGTGTAAATGAGCGGTTAAATGGAACAATTTTAGCGTCAGGCGAAAGCGATCAGGATATTCAGTCTCATGCTAGAAATGATGACTATATTGCAAATGATAGTAGTGATGGTGCAACGGAAGATGGAAATGTCGTTAGAAATAAAGGTAAATTAGGTATAAAGAAAAGAAGTAAATTGAGAGTATATTACACAAACTGTAGGAGTCTATGTAACAAAATGAACGAACTTAGAGCCCTTGTTAGCAAAGAAAATATAGACATAATAGCGCTAACTGAAACGTGGATTAATACAGAAACCAGGCATTTTTTAGCAGAATTTGATATACCAGGATATAGTTTGTTTAAATATGACCGAACAAGTAAGAGGGGTGGCGGTATAGCAGTGTTTGTCAGGAGTACATTAAAAAGCTGTATTAAATCAGGTATTAGACTAAATAACGATAATGAAAGTGTTTGGGTAGAGGTTAACGAAGGTAGTGAGACCATAGTTATTGGAGTTATGTATAGACCGCCAAATATGAGTAGAAATGACGGAACGTCATTATGGGAGGAAATTAAAATGGCATCAAGGTTTAGCAATGTGTGCATTATGGGAGATTTTAATTTTCCGAATATAGATTGGCAGCATCAAATAGGAGACTCTGATTCTGAGGAGTTTATAGAGGTAGTACAAGATAGTTTTTTATTTCAATTCATAGATACGCCGACTAGAGGTAATAATATTCTCGATTTAGTTTTCAGTAACAATGAACATATGGTAAATAATATAGAGATAGGGGACCACCTAGGAAATAGTGACCACAATTCTATGTATTTTAATATACAATGGAAAGGTAATACCAGAGAGAATACAACATTAATACCTGACTTCAGAAAAGCCAATTATGGTGGGTTAAGAAGAGCCCTATTAGCGGACCCTATGGTCAAAAAATTAAGTCGATCCAGGTGTCCAAATGAGTGTACCCCTTCTCAGGCACCTGTCATCTTAAGTCAAGAAGAGACGTCAACCTTGGTAGATACATACGATAATTTTATCGAGTCAGTATTCAATGCACAAAATAGATAGTACATCCCCAAAAGAAAATTTAGATCAACACAGAACCAACCCCAATGGATGAATAATAGACTATTAGATCTTCTAGGACAAAAGAGAGGAATATATAGAAAAATTAGGAAAGGCGAAATTCACCTACTTGCTTACTATCAGAATCTATCAAGACAGGTAAAAAAGGATATTAGGAAAGAAAAAAGAAATTATGAAATTAAGGTTGCCAATGACTCAAAAAATAATCCTAAAGCTTTTTACCAACTATATAAATCCAAGGTTAGAGATGTAATTGGTCCCCTTAAAACTTCGATAGGAGAAATGACAGAAAATGATTTAGAAATGTGCAGTACATTAAATAGTCAATTTCTTTCCGTTTTCACTAATGAAAATTTGGCACAGTTTCCAGAAGTCCGTAAGGTATATAGCGATAGTATAGAAAATAGGTTAAGTAGGTTACTATAAGTAGAAATGATGTGCTCAAGGAAATTGACAGACTGAAACCTCATAAATCGCCTGGTCCTGATGAGGTATATGCTAGAGTATTAAAAGAATGTAGGGATGAGTTAAGTTACCCATTAACATTTATATTTAACAAGTCATTGGAGACAGGTATAGTTCCAGAAGCTTGGAAGCTTGCAAACGTAGTTCCGATCTTCAAAAAGGTGACAAATCAATAGCATCCAATTACCGTCCCATTAGTCTTACATCAATCATAGGAAAGCTACTAGAGTCAATTAATGCTAGTAAAATTAGAAACCACTTAGATACATTTAATTTAATACATTCTTCTCAGCATGGATTCACTCAGGGACGTTCTTGCCTTACTAATTTGCTTAGTTTTTTCTCAGAGGTATATGAAGCAGTAGATAATGACAAGTCATATGATATAATATATTTAGATTTCAGTAAAGCTTTCGACAGAGTCCCCCATGAGAGATTGATGAGAAAGGTTGAGGCGCATGGAATAGGTGGGGCGTTGTTGGGATGGATTAGGTCATGGCTAATTGGTAGGAAGCAGAGAGTCAGCATAAATGGTACGAAGTCAGAATGGGGAGCAGTCAAAAGTGGTGTCCCCCAGGGATCTGTATTAGGTCCTCTGTTGTTTGCTATATACATAAATGACCTTGATTTAGGTATAACTAGTAGGATAAGTAAATTTGCAGACGATACCAAAATGGGGAGAACAATTGATTCAGATAGAGATATAGAGTGCCTCCAAAGGGATCTTGATACCTTACACGAATGGTCAGTAAATTGGCAGATGAAGTTTAACATTGACAAATGCAAGGTATTAAAGATAGGGAAGATGCATACAAATGTTAAATATAAACTAGCTAATATGGAATTAGAAAACTCGAATTGTGAGAAAGATCTAGGTGTGTTTGTTAGCAATGATTTGAAGCCTAGACAACAGTGTACAAGCGTTCGAAACAAGGCAAACAGGATTATCGGGTTCATCTCTAGGAGTGTGAGTAACAGAACTGCTGATGTTATCTTAAAACTTTACTTGTCATTAGTGAGACCCCATATGGATTATGCTGTTCAATTTTGGTGTCCTTATTACAGAATGGACATAGATTCATTGGAGAGAGTACAACGTAGAATGACAAAAATGATCCATAATATTAGAAATCTTCCGTATAAAGAAAGGTTGAAGAAATTAGGCTTACATTCGTTAGAGAGACGCAGAGTTAGAGGGGATATGATAGAGGTGTTCAAGTGGGTTAGTGGGATTAACAAAGGGGACATGACAAATGTACTAAAGCTCAGTGATAGCGAAAGAACTCGTACCAATGGCTTCAAATTAGATAAATTTCGTTTCAGAAAAGATATAGGCAAATATTGGTTTGGTAACAGAGTTGTAGAAGGGTGGAATGGACTACCAAGTGCTATAGTGGGATTAAAAACGATAGGGAGCTTTAAGATAAAATTGGATAAGCATATGGACGAGAAGGGTTGGGTGTGAAGGGGGATCAGCAGGTTTGGGCCAATCAGCGCTCTGCAGACCCCAAATAATCCTGCGTTAATCTCTAACCGTTTTGGTAAGATGATCCTCAGGGTATTAGATTGTTGAGCCTATAATTGGGCTTTGTAATTGGGGTTGTGTGGGACAGGGATCTGCCTTGCTTAGGCCAATCGGCTTTCTGCAGACTCCCATTTTCTTATGTTCTTATGTTCTTATATTTACAGTATGTGTATATATGTATATAAATTAAAAAAAAAAAGTGAAGGTGTGCATGCCTTTTCCTTTGCATTTCTAACTATACTATAAATTCCTTCAGGCGATTTCCAAGCCCTGCAAGGTTATTCACTTCTAACTATTTTCATGTACGGCAATTGCCGGAGGGAGCGGAGGGTGGGGAGAGAGCCTTCATCTTTGCTATCCTTTCCTTCCACTTTCTCTTAGGGTTGCTATCTCTATTAGGATTAAGTCCTGGTCACCTCGCAGGGATCGTAATATCTGTGTGGCCAGTGTATCTATGTAAGTCTATGTAAGTATCTCCCTCTCTCTCTCGCTATCATTCCATGTTCTTTATTGCTAGTACTGTACCAGTATAAATTATATTAGCCCTATCTTCACTGTTTTCATTTTAATTGTTATGATTAATATTATCATAATTATGTATTATTATTATTAATGTTATTATTATTTTTATTGTTATTTTTATTATTATTATTATTATTGTTATAATTATATTTTTATTAACCCTGGAACACTATCGCTCCAAAAGTGAGATATTCATGTATCACTGTTGCAAATTTGCAACTGCCACTTTAAAAATCCATATCTCCATAACCATTTGGTATTTTTCATTATCCTTCCTACACAACAATAATCTATCATTCCTCTCAGGTTTAAGGCAAAAGTAAGTTATTCTATCATATTTAATTAACAAAATTTACAAAATGTTCACTACAATATATTCATTATATGTGAAAGTTTTGCAAAATTGGAAATATTTCCTATCAGGTTTCAGAGCCTCTAGTCCAGCATAGGCCTGCCCTACCCAAACCAATATGGCCGATCCTGTTAGATTAGGCTTACATGCATATACGGTCGAAATATCATAGACCTAGTTACTATATATGGCTCACAATCTGCCTAAATATGCAAGTATTGCATAAACACAAAAGGTACTTACTTCCTATCACGGTTGTACCAATGCAACCGGAAAACTTGCTGAGCTGGAGCTGGAGCGGCGTACGTCTACTCACCATCGAGGCATGCCTCAGACTGCCCTGGCGCAGTCCGAGAATCAAGATATTGCCCGCCAGGGCTGAGTGGTGCGAAAACAATCGTTTTTACGCATGCGTTGGTTGCACAAATGCAACCTCGATAGTGCACCAGTAGCACTAGTAGAGTTGTTACCCTGTACGCATGTTTGTATGTCTGATTTTGCTGGTTCCTACTGAAGTATTTTACCCTTATATAGGCTCCGCCTCTCCTCCCCCCATGCTTCTGCCCCCTCCCTGTCCTGCCTCCTTCCTCCCTCCCAACCCCCACCTCCCACTCCTCCCCCGCCACCTGTCTTGACGTATATTTAAGGCCTCCTATGTACCAGCATTTGTTAGTGACCTGATGAAGCTACCTGCGAAACGTTGTCAATAAAGTACTCTTCCTCAGATGGTGTTTTTTATCCATTCTGTCTACTTTTCAAGTACCACTCAACAAAACTATAAGAGTTAACATAGGGAATATCTTGAAGGATTGCATTAGGTTAAACTGATGTATTATAAAATAGAGAGAGAGAATGATATATATATATATATATATATATATATATATAACACAATAAAGTACTAGCGAGTGCTCACTCTTCACCCCAGGGAATTTGTATGGTACCTGAGCGAGAATTCTCATAATAGTTGTGGGATGTTTTGTGACTGTGTGTATATGTGTATATACATTTCGTGTATAGAAATTGTAATATTTCTTTATAGATCTACACAGGTTCATATAGTACACAATATTACAATCTTGAACCAATACATTTGTTGTACTTTATATCCCTCCACAACCATCACCATCCTCCTCATTACTGTCCACCTCATCACCTTCCCCGTCACCATCCTTGTGTTCTTTACTTTCACATCCTCGTACATTCTGCCCATATGATTCCATCGTACTATAACATTCACATCTTATTTATCCACATGCTTCCGGTCTTTGTCCACATCCTTGTTATCTCTGTTCATAATATATCTCCCTCCTCTTCCTCCTACATCTTCCTTGTTCATCCTTCCTCTCTCCACTCTACATACAGTATACTGACTATCCACTACCCACATCTACCACCTCGCCTCCATCCACAGTGTACATCCCCCTCCTTCCTTCTCCTTTCATCTGCATGCAGTGTGTGTGTGTGTGTGTGTGTGTGTGTGTGTGTTGTACATTGTTTGAGTGAAGTAGCGTATGGAATAAGGCAATGGTTTATAAGGAATACCAACAACAACAGTCAACACATAGTCGTAACAGGGCTGTTCGTAAAGGAATATAAATGATATGTTTGTCGTGTTGTAAGAAAGAAACAACAAACAAAGCAACCTGCATTGAGTTGCAGAAATACAAAAATAAAGTATGAGATCCTGAGGGTTGTCAATAAATGGAATAACTCTCCACTGACCACTCTGCTAGTCTCTCGGTCTTAAAATTTCAAAGCTAATATGGCTTAACCCCCCCAGACATATTAACTTACGGAAGATAGGGGTTGCCCGAGTGCCCGGTATTTCCCCTACAACAGTCTTTCTCACACTGAGGGACCGTTAGAAGTCGGAGGAATTTTGGGTTGCCATCAACCGACAGATTATGATCTAACTTACCTAACTTACTGAGCTCAAAATGACGCAAAAGCGTCATATAAATTATTATTAAGCTATTTCACTAGGTTCATATGACGTGATCGCGTCATATGATACTTTTGGGCGAAACCGTCTTATGACGCGATCGCGTCATATGAGACGGAGAGGGTTAACATGAGAGACAAGGAAACCAAAAAAAACACCCCCTTAAGAGACCAAACTAGAATACAGATACCGAATGGTCACAGAGGGAGGGATGAACAAATTTAAAAGAAAATAATTAAAGGTAAATTAAAGGTAAATTAGGCGATGACCGAGTTGATGGCGTGGTGAGAGGATGAGGGCACAGTCAGTACCGAATGTTATGTTCCAGCCAACAATTAAAAATACAATTAATTCCTTTATCGGAATGTTGTTTATAACTTCTACAGTATAGACACCCATTGTGTTGTGGAGATGTTTCAAATTAAATTTACAAAATATATACCGGTATATACTGTATGTGGTAACTTGAATCCATGGAGGTGCTACATAACTCTTGTCCCTGACTGTACCGAAAGTATATGAGATGAAATGTTGTTTTTGGATTTTTGTTCTGGGAAAAAGTCGATGGTCTTATGTTATTGTTGTATCTTCATGTGAGAAAGAGAGAGAGAGAATGAGACACCTCATTCTACAAATTAATTATTCATAACAGTGAACATTACAAATACATTCAGGTTGAAAATACTTGAACATCATGGTTTCTATTACGTTGTTAATACTATGATGATGAAAAACATAGATGACTAAACCTGATTGTCATGCATTAGTGTTCGGGAAATGTTGATAAAATTGTTATATGTGAAATATATAAGCCAAGCTTAACCTAGTTTTCACTATTTGTACTACAGACTGCAAATCTATGCCCTTCGATATTAATTAATATTTGTTTTAGTTTGATTTGTGTTTACTGAAATGTATATGACAAAGATCTATGATAATATAAAAAAAAAAACACTGCAACTAAGTCATTGTATTGTGTGATTCACGAAGCCGAATACTATTTCAATAATTATAAAGTGAAAACTCACTATATGCAAACCTGCTAACAAACATAGCAAGTGCAGATTTATATATATATATATATATATATATATATATATATATATATATATATATATATATCTTCTAATTTTCACTCTGTTGAACACCATCTCTCCTCCTACAAACCTGATCTTCTTTTCCTCACCAAAACTCAGGTGTCTGTAGCAACATCCAGCAGCCCCTTCTCTGTATCCTCCTACTTTCTCTATCCTAGTTTCAAAGCCAAAGGCGGATGTTGTGCGTATGTGCACAACAAACTCACTTGCTCTCGTGTTCCCGATTTAGACTCCTCTGAATTCTCAACTTTAAGGCTCAAACATTCCTATCATTCTCTTACTAAATATTTCTGTGATGTCTATCTTTCCCCTAACTCTACCAACTTTCCCAAATTCTTTGACTATCTAAACTCTACAGTGGAACACATTCTATCCATTTCTCCTTTCTCAGAAAACTCCATCTTAGGAGATGTCAACGTTCACCACCGCCATTGGCTCTCCTCTCACACTACTGACCAACCTGGTGAACAAGCCTACGTCTTTTCTATCCTAAATTACCTAGAGCAGTTAGTTCAGCAACCCACCCGTATCCCGGATCACCTCGGAGGCCGGCCCAACATTCTTGACTTGTTTCTAACTTCTAACCCTTCTTCTTATACTGTCGATCTTTTCTCTCCTTTGGGCTCCTCCGACCATAAACTTATCTCTGTTACCTGTCCTATCGCTCCAGTACGGCCACCCGATCCTCCTAGCCGGCGGCGCTTGTGGCACTTTCGTGTTGCCGACTGGGAGGCTCTCCAGCAGTACTTCTCTGATTTCCCATGTAATGATTTCTGCTTCCATGGCCGGGCACCCTCGGAGAGTGCTGAACGCATTACCGAGGTAATCCTATCGGGCAAGGAAGCATTGGTACTACAAATGGTATATACCATTCTCTTTCTCTCAGACTAATGCTAAAAAATCTTGGTTTACTCACGCCTGTTCTACTGCTGTCCGCAATAAGGAAAAAGTATTCAATCGGTACCGCTTAAAACTCAAGACTCTCATTCCTCCTATGTTTCTGCCCGGAATCAAGCCAAATCTGTTCTTCGACTTGCCAAGCACTCTTTCATCAATAATAAATGCACTGTACTATCCAACTCTAGCTCTTCTCAAGCTTTCTGGCATCTAGCAAAAAACTTCTCCAACAATTTCTATTCCTCGTCTTTCCCTCCCCTTTCCCACTCTGATGGCACAACTATCACTTCTTCCTCTGACAAAGCTAAACTCTTCGCTCAAACGGATGCAATATATCCTAGGCTGTTAATCAGTTATCATGATAACCTAACAGAACATTCTTGAATGAACAACCAAACTACCCAATTATCACTATATGAATAATCACTGAAATAACGGGGTCTGGCCAACATAAGCCAAAACCAATCAAGTACCTGTTCCCGTCTAAGGGAGAGAATCAAAACCTGCAATGCCGCATTGCTAACATAAAATGCAGAGCACGCATGAACAAAGATTCTCAACTCCAGGCTAATGGTAAACAATACCACGATACTAACGCGGCCCAAAACGCGCCGCTCCCCAGTCATCACGGCGTCTCCATACCTGGGCAAAACGAGCCGCTCTACATTTATCACAACATTTCCCTATCTGAGCCAGACTTAAATTACAGTGAGGAGATGGTTATGGAAATGCGTCACCAAGCCCCTCAGTTTCATAATTTCCAACCTGACCATCAAGAGCACAACTACATCAGCCAAGAGAACAAACAGATAGAATTCTCCTGTTCTCCTTCCTCACAAGGCCTCTCCACATCATGCACAAATTACCTGTCTACAGCCAAAACAGAAATCAATTTATCATCAAACCAACAAGGCATTCCCAACCATCAAACTAATATTCACAGACAGAGAATATCCATACCATCACAAAGGTATCCTCCACATAATTTTATAACCCATAATAACTTCATGATAAATCAGAAACCTAATAACTCATGCCTTTCCTATTCCGAAAAGCCAAACCTGTAACCCTAAATATAAACGGAATATGACCTACTCGTGCTAAGAGTTAGGTAGGCAAAATCCAGATTACTTTCGGGTACCTCTCCCTTCTAGGGCGAACGTGCTTAATAACTAATACTTGATTCAGAGAAATACTTCCGTAGGGGCATTGCCAATCATTCCCTTAAAACGAATAAATAAACCATATACGACGCAGTGAAGAAACCTAGTGCTGAGTGATCCCGAAGAAGTACAGTGTGAGAGAGCGAGAGAGTATAACAGCTAGTACGAGCGTGTGAAGAAGACGTCCCCTGGTGTCAACAGGATAGGACAACTAACGCAGCCACCACGGGTCACCAGATCCTCTCCCAGGCTCCTATTTCTCTACCTGAAACCTTTAAGTGACTCTTGTTTTATTAAGTGTTGTGGTGATTATTAGCAAGGGTAAACAAGATATGCTAGGGTTCATCGTAACATAATATTAGAGATTTTCTATTCTCTTCTTCTCCTAGCCATCGTCCCTCGATTCTAGAGAACAGAACACACCCCTATCTGTGGAATTAATATATATATAATTCATGGAAGATAGCTTCCTATCTTCTGGATAAGAATCATACATAATATTCATTCGGGAATATATACATGCACCTTATACGTAAATTTCAGTGAACTCTTACTCAGATCTTGTTATATGTAGTATTATTAGCTGGATATGTGATTGCATATATAAGTTGTTCACAGAGTGTTTTTATGATTCAGTCTCCTAGTTTGACTATTATAAATATTATGTTTCATGATTTAAAACTCATGTTAAGCATGTTTATCAGTGAGGCCTTCAATGTGCCCCAGATTTCTTGTATCCTTCTCTAGTACTTAGTTGCTAGCGTTTGTGTGTGAGGTGTTCGTGTGTATGGTATCTAGCGGGTGGTGGTGGATGGGATATAATTCCAAATGAAGCCCTTACTTTTAAGCTCCTCGGTGGTCTAGTTGGTTAGGTGCTGGAGTCTGCACTACAGGCCTGGGTTCGAACCCTCGCTGGGGCATGACGCAAAATATTAATTTTAAACTTCTATCATTCACGTCGCATTAACTTCTCACCCGGCGAGAATCTCAGTCGCGCATACTGACTATTGTATTTATTTACTTTATTATTGAATTTATATTCATTATTGTGACTCTGTGAGTTATTTGAGATTTATCTCCTGTACACGTTGAATTAATGTAAAAGTTGTTCATCCATCACTTTATATCCTAATATCTATAAAACCTCATCACTGAGCGTATGCCTCCGCAGTAACCTGTATTTACCTTTCTCGGCAAGATACCTCGCGATTGCCAGTTTACCATCATGATATTATTTATTGGTTTGAGACTAAACATCTCTGTGTCCACTTATTTTGTGATTATCATAGTAACATTGTATTTATTCATATGTACTATTTTATGATCGCATTTTGTGTATTCCTGAAGTTATATTGATCAGGATTATTTATAAACCTTTTATTATTTATGTATGATTTGATCACAAAGCTCATCACTATATATGAGACTCGATCTATTTATTAATTAGTCTATGATTGTACCCTAGCTGCTAAGAAATAAAACGTGTGAACCTCAATTGTGTATTCTGTGTCCATTGATTATGATTGTTGTGTAATTTATATAATTGAAGTGAGTTGTGTGCCATTTGAATATCTACAGTTCCCATCTTTTCCTAAGGTGGAAAGAGGCACTACTATATAGCGCGTTAAATTATAACGTCGCATAACACTGGCGGCAGCGGTGTCTAACTCGGCATAGCAACTTCAATTTATAAATTCACTCAATATAACCAATACCATAAATCATCATGGCAGGAAAATCGGTCAAAATTATTCCTTTTAAGCAAGAAGATCACGACATTGCTATTTATCTTGAAGTCGTTAAACCAGTCCTTGATATTGTGTTCAAGGACGATAATACCTCCAAAATCCACACAGTTGTTATGAAGTTAAGCCGGCATATGTCCCTCATTTCGGGTTATGTGCGTGATACTCCACAATTGACCTGGGCTCAATTTGAAAACTATACCAAGGGAGCCATTAACCCTTCTCTTGGGAAACTAATTGTTAATCAACAGTTCCACATTGTATAGTTTACAGGAAACCTCGATCACACTATCAGCCAGTTAAATCAACTGGTAGTCACGGCATTCCCCACCGACAATGCCGTTCAATGCTCTGTTGAGAATATTACCCACGTCAGTGCAAGATAATTTCTCAATAACAGAACCCACGGGTTATGACAAGGACATACAAATAATTCGGCATATCTAGGCTTTGAGAAAGAGTCAGGAAAGTGACAAGATCGCCGCAATAAGCCATGCCACTACTCAACCTAAACCTTCTTCAGTGCCTTCGTCAACTACGTCATCTATCCGTCCAGTAGACAAGATGGAGGATTGAGCAAGAGTCCGACCCTCCAACTGGAAACCTTGCAACCCCAAGTGTCCTCTGTTTTCTCTAAAAAAAAAAATCAGTGAGTTGGTGAAGCGTCGCCCCAAACTCCCTCAATTTTGGGGCCAGATCCCTTGGATTAAGCCCCGACGTGTCGCCACAATCAATGAAGACGGGACCGCAGGAATAGAGGACACCCAAGAAGAAGTACCAGAAGTGGGGATAATAGAAGAAACTGCATAACTTCCAAATAACCAGGATTTTTAATCCGCCCCCGGCCACTGGTCGTCAAACTGGCGGGGGCTCGTGATGGGGCAATCGCAGACAAACCCCCCATACCTAATCACCTCACAATACAAGAGGTAAAAGCTAGACTTTTCATTGACACGGGAGCTTCCCATTCTTGCTTATTATCTTCCTTTTTTCAACAAAACAAGACCACCATTGGGCCTCTCCAACCCTCCACCATAGTATTAAGGATCTTGGACACAGATCTCAGAATAAATTATCACAACACGATTCACATATTTTTGCCTATACCTCGACAACAATAACACAAAATAAGATACACAGTGACACTTAAGGTAATGTTGGAGGGTAGAGACGGTACGAGTCTTGCCGACGTAGATCGTAGGTCCGTTGAGCAGCACTTCAGGGGTGTAGGGCGTCACTCGAGCAGGACTTCAGGTTCCAGACTTCAGGAGTGTAGGGCGTCACTCGAGCAGGGCTTCAGGGGGATACTTCAGGCAAGTACACTCTCCGGGCAGGGTAGGGGCAGGCTTGTACAAAGCCACTACTGTGATTAGCTACTCTGCTCCTTGTTCAGGTTTAGGGTAGTACCGCAGTTGAGGTTTGCATACTTCTCTATAATTTCTTAGAGGTAATATGCGGCTTTATTCTTGACTCTCGTTTACAGGGGCTCAAAGTCATAGGGATATGGGGAAATTGGTTGTGATGAAGTTGTGAGGTAAATTACTTGTCGTAGACATACATAATAGCTGTTTACATTGGTACATATATAATAGGTAGTTTATTTATTACTTAGGTGCTAGTTACTTAGCCTAATAATGGAGCAATCTTACTTATATGGATTCTTCCATAATCTAAACTTCTAGACAAACGTTATTACAGGTCGCCTACGAGTTACTCTTCGTAGAGGGTTATGATATCTCCCGGTTTGTCATAATTTGTCCTGCCTACATCCATTTATATCTGTAGACTTCGGGTCGTTGATGTTTTATTTGCATAAACATTTCTTTATTGTACTGCATATCCGGGAGCTGAGGAAATGCTGCTCTGTGGTTGGCTGTGATGGTTGGAGAGCAGGGAGTGGATTGGCTGTGAGAATTTCCCATACATGTGGCCCGGTGGCTGCTGTTTTAGAGCACGGGGAACCAGGGGTAGCTCCTGTATTTGTGTGGTGATTAGAGCACGGGGAAATAGGGGTGGCTCTTGTATTCTTCTTATTCTCTCCTTTCGTTCTCCTGTCTTCTTAGGATCTTTTAGTTGCGGACTGGCTATTCTGCAACTGTTCTCTGCAGGGCTTGTCTTCAGACCCGTCATTTCAATATGTATTCTTCGAGGGGGAGAACAAGGGGTTGGAGTTTTGAGAAGACGAGATGGAGGAAGTAGAGGGGAAAGGGAAGGGATATGGAATCTGAATGAGCTAATGGGTAGCTCTGTGGTAGGGAGAAAAACGTATATGACTGAACGAGAGGACACCAATGGGAACTGTTTGTGAGCTGGAGGGAACACAGGGCAATTATGAGTCTGGAGAGGAAAGGAGGAAGAAACTACATATTTGGAAGGAAAAAAGAGAAAACAAAGCAAAGTTGGGTAAGTGAGGATTGACATCCAAGTCACAAAATATGTGAGATAAATTAAATCAAATAAGTAATAAAAGGAAGGAGAGAATAGTTGTATGAGGGTGTAACTCTTACTAAACAGGAAGACATAAATCTAGGTTATGTTTATAGAGGAAAAGGACGAGAGCGAGGAGGGAAGACAATTGGGGAGAGGAGAATCTTGATTTATATCCTCGGTTAAATTAACTAGAGAGCATTGTATAAAGAGATATGCATGATAGTATGGAAGAGGACGACAACTAGAAACGGATGCTTGTAGATCCAATAGTAGATCAAAGAAAATATGATATTGTGTATTCTTGGAACGAGGAGGGATACGAAATCGTGTAGAGGGGAAAGAGTAAGGCTTAGTTTGAGAAGATGAAAATATAAGATACAGGGTGAGGAGGAAAAGAGGTATTTGTCATATTTACATAACCATACAATATAAAACACACAATGCAGTATACAAACAAAAATGGTATTAACAGAACAATACAAATCATGACAAATTATAGTAAAATTAATTACGGAAGTAATAGTGAAGGGTGAAATATATATATATTTACAAAATATATAAGAACCCTAAAGGAATACAAACTTTTTATTTTTCTAGTTATTGTCCTCTTCCATACTAACCTGTATATCTCCTTTTACAATTTCTTCTAGTATCTTAACAGAGGGTATTAATCATGGTTCTCTTCTATCCCTCCTTGTCCCCGTTCTGAGAAACTTGCTTCAGTTTTACCACCTCTACGCATCTTTCACCGCAGACCTAGGGCAGCTGGAAATGCCCATGAATTAACTCTCTCTCCTCTGTAATGTAGAACTTTTGCTTATCAAAATTATTATATTCCCAGACCTTCTACTCTCTGGAATTCACTTCCTTGGAGTTGTTTTCCACAAATGTATAACCCACAACAATTATTACAAACAATTTATGAATGGAGGATGCCTTTAGACACATGGACCTTTTTTGTTTCCTCTGTATATTTTCTCTATAAACACACAAATAAAGCTTGGGAGAAAGCTATTCCCGGAGACAGTAAGCCAGGACCATCATAACTCATTCCCGAGGATTTTACACGTCGCATTCAAAACGGGTAATATGTCAGGGTAACAGAGGCAGACAAATTGTGGTGGTGAGGAAGGTATAAAATATAGTGGTAGTGGAAATTGTGGTGATGATAGTGAAAACTGTGGTGGTTATGGTGGTAAGGAGTTGAGGATATATGTGGATGTGTGCGGGAAGAGAGAGATAGAGAGTAGTTGTGATGATGGTATAATTGTTGTGATGGTGTAAGATATGCTGGTGTTGATTTGAGTTGCAGTCGTGATAATGGTGATCATTATTGTTGTGGTGGTAACAGCTGTGGTGATAGTAATGGCGATGGTTTGTGATGATATTAGTGGTGCAGCTACAGTGGTGATGGTTGAGCAAATATTCTGGCTGATGGTAATGATGTTTTATTTTTATTGATTTATTTACAGAAACAAAATATTTGTGGATAACTAGTTAAATAATATAAGGTAGAGTTGTCAGTATAGGAGTTAATAGGGCTAGAGGTAAAGTCGAAAAGATCATTAGTGAATATTAGAAAGAAAACAGCAGGAACACCGGAGCTGATAGATTGAGGAAGTGAGCAATGGCCGTTCACACCTACAGCTATGGAACAGTCAGAAAGGAAATTAAAGACAAGCCACAGATAAACGGATAGAAACCGAAGGAGGATAGTTTGGAAATTAGAGATTTGTGCCAGACTCTATCTTCAGCTTTCGATATGTGTAGTGCATACAAATAGTCTCGCCGAAGTCCCGAAGGGAGGATTACCAAAAGTTAGTAAGATAAGTAAATAGATCACCAATTGAGTTACCAGGTACTATCAACGACAGAAGTTGGTTCCCCAATAATCAGCCACTTTGTAAATCTGAAACACATGCGAAGCATTTGCTGAGTGTTAATTGCACTTCTTGTTGATGCTTCATATTACCAAACATTAACCCGGGAGCTGCAGGAAGACTCTTAAGAAGTCCTACTGGGCAGCTGCGGGAAGACTCTTAACATCCAAGGCCTAAACAAAAACTTTTAAAGCACCCCAGTGGCACTCAAAACAAAGCAATTTGTGTTTAGGTGAGATAATTTCCCTCCATTACTTTCTACCACTCCTACACATGTGTCCCCCCCACCTTTCCCCTTCTCCCCCCCCCCCCTTCCTTGCCTTTTCCCCTCTCCTCAATTATCAGGTATTTTCTCTATTATTCCAGATATGTATCGAGTATTTTCGTGGGAGGACGGGTAAAAGAGAGGGTGGAGGAGTGTATCTCCGACCCTCTAAGCCAGTCTGAAAGCTCCCCTAGTCTCTCAGTACCATCCGAGACAAAAGAGAGGGAGGGTGTTTGTCTCTCACCGCTCAAGGTCAGGTTACAACCGCGGGGCTAAAATATAAAATTTTCAACAGCCAATTGCTGTTACCACTTGTTTTATTGCTTTCCAATGTGCATATCTTCATATTAAAAGTAAAATAGGCGCATTAGGATAGGTATTAATTATATATATGGTAAATTAACGATTTTAGTGAGGAATTAATCAGAATACCTTCGCATGGCAGGCACTTTCAATACCATAGCTACGCAGTTAAGAGGTTAACCTTTAAACGGAGAACCTATGGTATTTGAAAGTGCCCGCTAGGCGAGGATATTCTGATACATTATTTTAAAATCGTTATTATCCGATAAATATCGTTATTACTTATTTATATGTGCCCATTTACGTTTAATATGAAGATATTAACATGTAACAGCAATAAAACAAGTGGGATGAAAAAGACAAAATTCTGCTGACCGGTTCATTCATGAGAGTAGAACCGGCGCAGCACAACACTTATCGATCCACACTGATTCCTTGTAAGTAAAGTCTCTCTCGTGCTACGATCTCTATATGCGTCCCACACAACCTTGAAACCGGGTGAGGGATATTAGCGCAGAATATAAACCGATAAACAATGGAATAAGATACAAAATTGGTGATAATTGAAGGAGGAGGGAAGAGGGGGGGGGGTTGACACATGTGGAGGAGTGATAGAATGTATGGAGGGGAATTATCTCACTTAATCACATATTCCTTTGTTTTGAGTGCCACTGGGGTCTTTTAATGTTTTGTTTTAGGCCTTGGATCTTAAAAGTCCCATCGCCTTCGCCCAGTAAAACCTCTTGAGTGTCTCGGCGCCGTTCCGAGTTAACCATCGATCGATAATGATAGGTATGTAAATATAAAAGTGATCGTTGTAACTGAATGGTATTCCTAAACTAATGTCTTAACCTCTAAGCTGCGCAGGTATGGTATTTGAAAGTGCCCGCGGTGCGAAGGTATTCTGATTAATTCCTCACTAAAATCGTCAATTTACCATATATATAATTAATAATTATCCATATGAACCTATTTTACTGTTAATATGAACATATGAACATGGGAAAGCATTATAACAAGTGGTAACAGCAATTGGCTGGTAAAATTTTTATATTTTAGCCCCGCGGTCGTAATCTGGCCCAGACCGGCGAGAGAGAGACACCCTCTCTCTCTTGTCTCTTGCATAGCACTGAGAGGCCAGGGGAGGGTTGGAGGGTCGGATTTACACTCCTCCACCCTCCTCTCTCTCTCCTACCCGTCCTCCCACAAAAAATACTAGATAAATATCGGGAATAATAGAGAATATACCTGATAATTGAGGAGGGGGGAAAAGGGAGGGGGGACACATGTGTAGGAGTGGTAGAAAGGAATGGAGGGAAATTATCTTACCTAAACACAAATTGCTTTTTTTTTTAGTGCCACTGGGGTGTTTTAAATGTGTTTTTTTAGGCCTATAAGTCTTCCTGCAGCCGCCCAGTAGAACATCTTATGAGTCTTCCCGTAGCTGCTGGGTTAACTATTATCAGAACATCTTGAATCTAATACCTAACTTAGTTGTATAGTTATTATACATACTTTTTCATGTTTCTGTTATTATTCCTTACCTTATTTTATAGTCACTCTAGATGCTTCCCTATTAGTCATAAAGGTTATTACAGAGTCAGTCCGACCAATTATTGTTCATCCCCACCATGATGTATACTTTTTGCTATAGTTTGTTAGGTTTTGTTGGTTTCCTACGCTGCAATTATTTTTCTTAGCCCCTTGAATTGGTTGTTGTTAGTTGTATTCCATTCTGGCTAACAATGAACGATTATACTCATCTTAGAAAGGACCTCTAGCAATCATAAAGCCCTAACTTGTTTCTATTAACTCTTCCTCGTAACTGGCAATTCTCTTTTTTTTCTTTGACATTTTAATTAAAGTTGCTCGAATTGGAATATTTATATTGCAATAATACTTCCACGCTATCACAGGATCGAATGCCAATAGTATTGAGCCCACAACTTAACCGGGTCCTTGTTCAAATTCAGCTAATTTTTGTTATTGATATCTTCACCCTCTCCACATTAGATAAAAATGGAAATATTAATGTTTCTTTCATGATGTCGGCCTAGTCTCTATACATTTAAATATATATAGTTACCATTCCATAGCTTTTCTGTGGGTATAATACCCTATCATTGTTCTCCGTTGCTCCTCTCCACTCATCCAAGTATATTGAGTACTTATTTTTATTTTAAGACGAAAGGGTCTCTGATTACATTATCAGGAAAAGTGTTGCCATCAGTGACATGCAGTTTGGATTTGTTTTGTATGCGCCTGAAGGAGGCAAATAGCAAAAGCTGCTTGTAAAAAATGTCACCCCCAAGGTTGAAAGAGTGATACGATATCCAAAATCAAGGTACATTATAGGTCATTTAGGTGTGTTGGAAAGATGTGTTGTGTGCTTGTTAAGGGTAGTGAAATTAATAGGAGATGCTTGTGACAGTTAGCTGGATTTTTCTCTGTGTACTGTAGGTGAGGCATAGGTAGAAACAGTGGGGAAGCCAGGCAAATAAAACAGAGTTCCAGCAACTCTTTATGTGTCCTCCCCTGGGTACTGCCCTAATCGATTAGTGCCTACAATCTCCCCAAACGGGGATACAACTGATGCTCTCTGTATGCTTAGGCAACTGCAAGAGAGAATATTTAAAAAAAAAACAGGGAGTTATACCTAGGTTTTGTAGATCTGGAGAATGCCTTTGGCCGGGTGCCAAGGAAAGTAATGCAGTAATACAGATAACTCGGAGTAGAAGAGGAGTTGGTGCTTGTGGTAATGAGAATGTATATGAGGGGTCACGGGCAGCAGCTATGTTAATTTACTTTACAGGTTAATTACAAGGCTATTTTTTGGGGTCATTTCTTTTATTGTTAAAACTTGGTTTTATTTTTCAGTTCTACTTAATGTTTGTATTTCTCTCCATCCCCTGTTACATTATACTATATGTGTGTATAATTAGCATTCAAATTGTGTTCTACGAAATATACTTTTTAATGTACAGTATGGCTAATATTTATGTTGCTATAAGTGTTTTGTTTGCGGTGTTTGGCATGCATTCCAGTTATGTTGTCGAGTACATAATAGTTATGACTACTTTCAATTATTATCCGTTCTCTCTCACTCTATCTTGAAATAGCAAATTTTACAATAAGCGAAAGTGAAGAGTTATACAAACTGAATTAATTGAATATTAATAAAACCATGGGACCAAATAAGATCCATTGAAGAAAATTGAACAACATGCATGATAAATAGCCGAGTCCTTAACTAAACTATATAACCTGTCACTACAACAGGCAATCGTACCAAGTGATTGGTGATCTTCAAATATTACTCCCCACAGAGCACCGGCTGATTTATAATAAATGTACACTGAGGGACCGGCCAAAAAAGAAGAAAACAAAATATATATATACTGTATATACTGTATATTTGTCCTGAAAACACCTTATTAGGATTATAAATGAAGGAAAACTAACATAAAACTACTCACCTCGGTCATTTGGGGGTCCTAGGGGGGATGGGGTGGGGGGGGAGCTTTACCATCAATGGGTGCCGGCCGCCTCTTCAAACCTCCCGCGCCTGCGGACAACAGCCGGGCGAGGCGGCATGGCTGATGTACGATGCTTCCAGTTTTCGAGTGACATTTATTTACACCACCCAAACATCATGTGTGCCTTCATAGTTCACCAAATGGCAATAAATATCACAGAATGTCATTGTAAATGAAGTTGCAGAGTGATAAGTGCATAAAGTCAAGTTATATAAATGCCGACGAGTGGCAAGGACCGGGCGCGTCCTGGTTACCATGGCAACGGGCGGCCATCTGTGTCCGGGACCACAACAGAATGCACGCACGAACACACAGCCAGCTGACTGACACCACTCTCCCCTTCACTTTTGTCATGATATGTCATTTAGTTTAGTCTCCCTGATCAAATTGTTTCAGTATTCCATTTTCCATAATGATTCACTCAACCTGCGCACTCGCACTGATTGACTCAGTATGCTCAGACAGCATTAGCTGCCAGTTATAGCTCAGCTCTCGACCTGTAAACATCTATTGTAATATCTACCTAAGCTGATTAAACTACATTACAAGCCTGTGTGTATATCTACAATCCTGCAACAACATAGAATTATTATATGGTGGCAGCATGGACGACATCCCAAGCCTACAACAACACAGCGCCTACGATTTGTATTACGACGAGACACAGCAGCAGCAGCAACATATGGTACCAAGTTTCCCGCTTTTTTCCTCGAGGTCTTCCTGCCATTTTCACAAAGAGCTACAGTGGATTCCAGCCTGCAGTCTTGTCACACATCAATCAATACGTGGCTAAAGACATTATTACTTCGTTTCCTGTGCAATGCTTAGGATTACAGGTGTGACCATCAACTATCTTCGACATTCATCAACAAATTATTTGCAACAATATAATTCATCGGTAAGCAACTGTACAATAGTTTGCTGGCCAATATGTCTGATTCGGTCATGCCACGAATGGATTGGTCGAATCCAGATCAAACCAACGAAATCAAGATATTCAAGCAGTGCTGTAATCTATATTTTTCTATCAAGGACATCAAAAAGGAGAAGCAAGTGGACCATATTTTATTGTTTGCTGGTAAACAAGGACTGAAGCTATTCAACTCATGGGATTTAGAAGAAGAGGAGAAGAAGAACCCGGACGTCGTATGGAGGAACTTCATGACACAAATTGAGCGGAAAATTAACTTCAGAGTGGCCAGATTTTATTTACAAAAATACAAACAGAAGGAAGGAGAATCTATCGATGAGTTCGTATCGCGATGCAAACTACATGCCTAGAAATGTGAATTTACTGATGCAGAGAACCAAGAACGAGTAATAGAGCATTTCATTGCAGGGACCAGACACACCGAACTTCAAAAAGACTTACTTGGAAAGCCAAAAACACTCACTATGGAGCAAGCACTGGATTTAGGAAGAACATATGAGGCTTCAGTGGACTACATGAAACAGATGGCCGACGTTGACAGCAGTTCCACAACACAGGTACACATGATCAGCAACAGACACAGGAGTACAAATGTATGTCTTAAGTGTGGTCGAAACCACAACAAAAGTAGATGTCCAGCATACGGTGCAACCTGCCGGAAGTGTGGTAAGCAGAACCATTGGGAGAAAATGTGCTTATAGGACCAAACAAATCGAGAAAGACTGTTGAAAAATCGCCGACCAAGATCTACTTCAAGAGGACCAGGCTCTACTTCAAGAGGACCAAGACAACATGGCCAATATTCCAAAAATCCAGCACGCGACTCTTCTCACAAATCAAGACAGCAAGAAAATGCAAAATCAACAAATGTACATTCTGTGCGGTATGAATCAGATGATAGTGAAGATTACAACTTTCTGTGCGGTATGAATCAGATGATAGTGAAGATTACAACTTTCTGTGCGGTATGAATCAGATGATAGTGAAGATTACAACTTTCTTTCCATTGACACAGTGCAAGTATCTGCCATTAGCAAACTCGGGAACGACACAAGAGACGAAGCTTTCACCTCCATTACCACCAAGATACCAGACAAAAAAGTTAGGGCAGATATAAGAGTGAAAATAGACACTGGTGCCCAAGGTAACACGATACCTGTTCGTATGTATCGTCGCATGTTTCCTGAACATCTCAATGCAGAGGGCAACCCCCAAACAAACAAAGTACAGGGAAGGAGTGTGGTGCTTACAGCGTACAACGGGACAAATATTCCACATTATGGATCGATCAAGATACCTTGTAAACACAACATAAGTGACTGGATTGAAACAGAATTCTACATAGTGGAGACTGAAGGACCAGCGGTACTCGGACTTCCAAGTTCAAGAGCTCTAAAATTGGTAACCTTACATTGTGAAATCAACACCAAAGCAAAATCTGAAAAGAATACAAGCTCTATCAGTTCTGTGGAGGATTTGAAGAACCTCTACCCGGACACTTTTGACCGCATAGGCAAGTTTCCAGGCCAGTATCATATCACACTCAGAGATGATGCACATTCAGTCGTGCATGCACCTCGTAAATTTCCCATCCAGGTGAAAGACGAGCTGAAGAAGGAACTCGACGAAATGGAACAAAGTGGTGTTATTGTGAAGGTAACAGACCCGGCTGACTGGGTGAGTAGTATTGTCTGCACAAGAAAAGCCAACGGAAAATTAAGGATATGCCTGGATCCAAAGGACCTGAACAAATGTATCAAGAGATGTCATCATAAAGTGCCAACGGTAGAAGAGATAACCTATAAGCTAGCAGGTGCCAAACACTTCAGCAAGCTTGATGCAAAAAATTGGTACTGGTCAGTCGAATTGGATGACCCTAGCACAAATCTTACAACTTTCAACACCCCATTTGGTCACTACAAGTATCTTCGTATGCCATTTGGTCTTCTGATGTCGCAAGATGTGTTACAAAGAAAGATGGACCAGATTTTGGAGAACTGTGAAGGTGTCATCAGTATTGCAGATGATGTGGTGGTATTCGGCAGAACTAAAGAAGAGCACGAGGAGAATATGCACAACCTGTTTAAAGTAGCCAGACAGTATGGGTTAACATTCAACAGTGAGAAATGTGCCATTGACGAGAAACAAATTAAGTTCTTTGGTACATTGTATGACAGTCCAGGATCGCACCCCGACCCAGAGAAAGTGGAGGCTATCAAATCTCTCCCTGTGCCAAGTACCCCAACTCAACTTCAGGAATTCTTGGAAGTTATAACATACATGGCTCCTTTCATCCCAAAACTGTCAACTGAAACGGCAAACCTCCGTGATCTTCTCAAGAAAGAAGCTGATTTCACATGGACTTCTTCCCACACCAAAGCATTTCAACGAGTCAAGGATATACTGTGTAAAGAAGTCACACTCTCATACTTCGACACCAACAAGTCAGTTACCATCCAAGTAGACGCATCACAGAGAGGACTAGGAGCAGCACTCGTCCAGGATGGCAAACCAGTCGCTTTTGCCTCAAACTCACATCTGCTACAGAACAACGTTATGCCAACATCGAAAGGGAAATTTTAGCTGTTGTTTTTGGATGCGAGCGTTTTCACACGTATGTATATGGTCAACCATTCACAGTAGAGAGCGATCACAAACCCCTTGAAATGATACAACTAAAAAACCTGACTGCAGCTCCCCCTAGGCTCCAAAAGATGTTGTTAAGACTCCAAAACTACGACGTCAAGATAGTCTACAGGCCAGGCAAGGAAATGTTGTTAGCTGATGGATTATCCCGTCTACCTTCAATGATGGACAGCCACATTAACTTGGATGTTCAAATTAGTTTCGTACAGTTTAGTAGCCAGAACATTTATCAGTTGCGTGATGAAACAGTGAAGGATCATGAACTATCAGAACTAAAGGGATACATATTTGCAGGATGGCCAGAGAAAGTCAAAGAATTGCCTGCAACACTCCGTAAATATCACTCATTCAGAGACGAGTTGTCAATCGAAAATGGTTTACTTCTCAAAGGTGAACATGTTGTTATCCCAAGTTCAATGACAAAAGAAATCCTAAATAAGATTCACGAAGGTCATCAAGGAATCGAAAAGTGTAGATTACGAGCAAAGGACTGTGTATTTTGGCTAAACATCAACAACGACATAGAACAAATTAAAAAAAACTGTGCAATATGTCAACAGTACCAGAAATCTCAGAGCAAAGAAACCTTGTTACAACATGAAATACCTTCACGGTCGTGTCAATTTGTAGGTACTGATTTGTTTCATTTTGATTCAGCTGAGTACTTGATTATAAGTGACTATTATTCGAAATTCCCTGTGATCAGGAAAATGCCTTCAGCAGTTACCAGCCAAGCAGTAATAAACGCCACTAAACAAGTTCTTTCTGAACAAGGTATACCAGAATATGTTATAAGTGATAATGGTAAACAGTTTGACTCGGAGTGCTACTGGAATTTTGCGGTATCCTGGGGTTTTGGTCATGTCACCAGCTCTCCTCATTATCCGCAATCCAATGGTTACATCGAGAGAACAATCCAAACTGTAAAGAACATTCTCACAAAAGCCAAAGCCAGTAATCAAGACCCATACATGGCACTTCTCTCCCTACGTACAACACCGATGGATCATACACTACCCAGCCCAGCGGAACTTCTGAACAACAGGAAGATGAAGGGGAACCTACCTGTTCGTATCTACAACCGGCAAGGACAGAAAGATCTAATTCACCAACATATGCGTCAGAAACAGGAATCGCAGAAGAAATATTATGACACACACGCCAGAGATCTCCCATCACTTGTACCAGGCCAGCAAGTCCATATTCAAGACCACAAAACAGGACACTGGAATCCAGCTACTGTCAAGGATACCTGTCAAGAACCGAGATCATATGTGGTAGAGACACCAAGTGGATCAATCTTGAGACGAAACCGGCAACACATTCGAGAACAAAATCCATCAAGCACAAAAGCGGTAAAATTCAACATCCAGCAAGAACCATCGGAACCTACCACATCCAAACCACCTACAAGCCCGTCTCCTGAACAATACAACCATCACCATGACCAGTCTAAGACAGCAGGGAAGGATAATACCATTGGTGATAATATACCACAATGTACAAGATCCGGAAGAGTTGTAAATAAGCTGCAGAAGTATGGTTATATGTAAATGATTAAAATGTCTGGTGTTTATTAATCCTACAAAAGATGGTAGGATGTAAACAATGTAAATATTGTAAGTACAATAGTTATCTTCTTTATCAGTTATGTTAAACATAAATAAAGTTAATTTAGTTTCTATTAATGTTTGTTCAATGTTTTTTGGCGCAATGTTTATTGATTACAATACTCATTTAAATTATCTGTATGAGTCAGTAGATAATATCAAACTGTTTGTCAATGCTAAAAATATTAAATAATTAATTGAGAGCTATTCAATATTTGTAAAATTAAATTACTTAAAGAAAGGAGGATGTCATGATATGTCATTTAGTTTAGTCTCCCTGATCAAATTGTTTCAGTATTCCATTTTCCATAATGATTCACTCAACCTGCGCACTCGCACTGATTGACTCAGTATGCTCAGACAGCATTAGCTGCCAGTTATAGCTCAGCTCTCGACCTGTAAACATCTATTGTAATATCTAACTAAGCTGATTACTCTACATTACAAGCCTGTTTGTATATCTACTACATCTCACGCACTCAGTTTATTATTTCTATACTTTATCGTATGTGTTATAGTTAGAATATAAGTTTTGCACATTGTTTTACGAACTTTTGACTTATAATATTGCTTTACACATTGTATTTTGTACTCATGTTTATCGTATTCTATCTCACTGTTATCGTCTTTCATCACAGTCTTCATTGTTCACAGTTGTATTATTTTATGATATATTTACAAGTATTGGTGTCCGTCACTGTTTTACGTATGTTTAAGTGTCACTATCACTTACATGTTGTGTTCGGCACTTTGTACATAACATATTTATATATATATATATTTACACTTTGTGTTTGTAAACACACTTCAGTTTTGATAGCGTCTTTTATTGCAGTCTTTGCACACACTGTTCTAGAAATGTTCAAGGGTGTGATACTGCCTGAAGCAGACAGGGAAACACAGTGCAAAACCACAATCTATGCACAAGTCCCTGGTATCTGTTCTTGAAGGAGACCTCTTTGTCGTGTTTTGGCACACATGACACCTTCTACGGGGTCTTTCGCTGCCCTCTGTTGGCGGCACCCAGTCTGGGAAGTGGCGTTCTGCCACCCTGGCAATCCCTACTTCTGCTAGGTATCAATGTGCGGGGCATTGCTGGGCTTGGGAGCAGGTATATTCTTCAACAACAACTCCCTCGACAACTCGATGCAGACGTTCTCCATCGTTTCGTGTTTGCTGATGATTGTTGAGTGAAGGATGTGGCAGTTGTACAGGGTTATATCGAGGAAGTGGAAGAATAACTTCTTATACCACTTCATCGTTTCCCTCCCACACTCGGCTTACGATATGACAGCATCAGATTTGTCCACTAGACGCATATTGATGTTGTAGTCGCAGATGGCAAAAAGGTTTCCTGATTGTTTTACCTGTTGCTCTGTCACAACGCCTGCTGTCATGGAAGATGGGACGGTGGACAGTTGTGAGGACGTTCACACCCCGGTTATCCATCCAGGACAACATAAGGACATTGCTTGCCTGCCGGTAGATGATTTAGCCCTTTTCCCGCCTGGATGATAGCTCGGGCATGAACAAACAACTCCTCCTGACGGTGACACAGACTCTTGTAGTGCGGCTATGCAGGTACTTGGCAAGGGCGGGGCTGGTGTACCAATTGTCCAGGTACAGTATGTGGCCCCTGTCAAAGTAATCCTGCATTATGGTGATCACGACGGCCCGAGAAATTCTGTACGTCCTCGATTCCACCAGTTCGGTCCTTCTTCCATGTAAAGAATAATGTCCAGGAATTAGCCAGTGCGACAGTCACACATCACAAACAGTTTCAGGCTATAACGATGACATTAGCTGGGCATGATTTTGTTTTTGTTTTTTCTATGCGAGTGAGGGCGACACAAGGCAGAACTGCCTGTAGCGAGTGCCTCCCCCAGAGTTAAGAGAGTGACAGGACCAAAATCAAAGGACGTTCAAGCCAAAATGTCTGGACACAAAGAGTTTGAAGCAATTTAAGTCATAGGAAGAAGGAAAGCCTGATTCTGAGAGAGAGTTCCACAGCTCAGCTGTTGAATAGAAGAATGACTGAGAATAATGTTTCATTCTTGGGTTGGAGAGTTTCACAGAGTAGGGGTGGGATTGTGTTAAGAGACGGGTGCTATGTGCTCTACGAAGAGGGGGTGGTATACACTGAGAGAGCTCTGAGGAACCCTGATTATTGCTATAGCGGTAGAATAGTGAGAGAGATGCAACATTGCGGCAAAGAGAGAGAGAGACTGCAGATAATCGGTGAGTGGACGTGAGTTAATGAGACGGAAGGCTTTATTTTCTACATTATCTAGAAGTGCTGTGTGAGAGGATCCTCCCCATTTGTGTGAACAATACTCAATACATGAACGCACTGTGCCACTGTACAGAGAAGCTGTGCAGGGGTAAAGAACCCCTTGAGGCAGTTGAGCACACCCAGCTTCTGGGAGGCTGCCTTAGCAAGACTGGTAATATGGTCCTTCCATGAGAGAGCAGAATACAAAAAAAACACCGAGAACACAAAGAGAGGATGAAGGGTTGATTTTTGTATAGTAAGGGATAGTTTTCTGAGAGTTCACGACGGGTAGATAGATGAAGTAATTGGGTTTTGGAAGCAACAAGGTTTTCTCTGCCCCAATTGGAGATAATAGTTAAATAAGAAGATAAGTGTTGTATGGCTTCATTACGTGAGTTTTGGACTTTCTGCGGTGTATGTTGTTGAGGAAGTGTAGTTGAATAGTGTAATGTAGAGTCGTCAGCATATGAGTGAATGGGACTGGAGGTGCAGTTGAAAAGGTGGTTAATGAATAAAAGGAAGATAATTGGAGGTAGAACAGAACCTTGAGGAACACAAGAGTTGATAGGTTGAGGAAGTGAACGCTGTCCGTCCAAAACCGCAGCTATGGAACGGCCGGAAAGAAAAATAGAGACAAAAGCACAGATGGAGGGATAGAAACCGTAGGAGGGTAGTTTGGAAATAAGGGATTTGTGCCAGACTCTATCGTACTCCAGACTCTATGTACTGCCGGATGCCAATATTTCCCGTCTACAGCAGCAAATTCTCATCAATTATACGTTTTTGATGGGGTCTGAAGGTGGCAGCAAACTTCATCTTCAGGTACTTGAAGATTGGGTCTTATCCTCTTCACGGGGTCCTTCATAGCTCTGGGTTGTTCCTGTTTTTCTGTGTGGCTTGCCAGGCTATCAATGAAGTGAAGGCTTCCCATTATGGCCGTGAATCTGTTCCTGCTCATGATTTTTCGAAAGATGGGGGTTTGGACAAGGGGATCCCAGGACCAGTACTTCTTTATCAAGGATTTCTTTGTCACTCCCATCAGGATGACAATGGCCAGGAATGTGTAAAATTCTGGGACGTCTAGAGTTTGCCAAGATAGTCGGGCAGAGTGTTTGAGCTGTTTTTCCCAGCCATAAAATAATAATTATACCAGTTCGTCTGGTCAACAATCATAGACATGAGGTTTGCAGTGTAGAACTGCAGGAATACATCAAGTCTAGTTATTTCTTCGCCTCGGTTGGGGATCGCAGAGCCGGCATCCCTCGAGCTAACAAAGTCAATTGCCCCATTCACCCAATTCCAGGGCGGGAGGGCATCGTCCTGCCTCTTGACCTTGACCTAGCTCTTGATTGAGATGTCGACCTGGAGCTCGATCCTGAACCAACGCTGGGGTGTCGTAGCAGGGTCTCTTTCGATGATGGGATCTGAGGTAGTCTGGAGGTGTCGTGTCTGTGGGAGGGCCCAGGCTGAGGTGACACAGAAGGCCTGAGAGGTGAATAAGGTAGTTGGCCAGGGGGTGATGGTGGTGGTGGAGAGTAAGGAGGAGAGGAGTATGGTGGTGGTGATGTATAGTGGCGAGGCGGAGAATACATACTTACATACAAGTTTAAAGACCGTTTTGTCCACAGAGAATGTCGTTACAGTCTCACATCCTAAATGGCAGCTTTCCAGGCGGCCCTGTCAAGGGCTGCCTCTGTTGTCAAGTTCTTTATTTTGAGATCGGACCGGAGAACCTGAGCCCACGTCATTCTAGGTCCACCCCTACGCGCAGCTCCCCCCACGTTCACAGTCCGGTATTTCTTCACCCAGTTCTGATCATCCATTCTCTCTACATGTCCAAAACAACCAAGTCGGCTCGTGCGCATCACTTCACTGACACTCCTAATGCCCAGACGCCTTCTCAATTCCTTGCTCGATACCTGTCCCTAAGATTAATCACACACACCCATCTCACCATTCTCTTCTTATTCCGTTCCATTCTATTGACATCCTCCGTTTTAACCGGCCACGACTCCGAGGTGTAGGTCATCGCGCTCCTAACACATGAGGTATACACCTTTCCTTTAAGGTGGGGTGGGAGCCCTGTCATGGTCAGGAGTGGCAACAGCTCTCTAAACTTTCCCAAGCCACTTCAGACTCTAGCCATAGAGCTAGCTTCAGCGCCACCTCCGGCGGAAACCGTATCGCCCAGGTAGCAGAACTTATTCACAAACTCCAGCATTACACTGTCGAAATTATCACTGACAGGCGGGTCGTTAAATACAAGATCTCCCTTGGACACTGCACATTCAAAGTCTATGATTATTGTCAAAGGTTCTTTAGCTCTACTACATCTCTTGTGTACCCAGTCACTACAGACGCAACATTGAATTGAATTACTTCCCACCCTCTTCCCACATACTGCGCATGGATAGTCGCCGCTTCTTTCCATAGTTCCACGCCCTACTCCACTAATCATGACCTTTGTTTTATCTATGTTAACTCTTAGACCCTTATTTGCCATACTTTCCCTCCATCTTTTGAACTTCGCCTCTGCTTCCTGCACACTATCTGCGATAAGAACTAGATCATCTGCATATAACATCTCCCATGAGAGCCCTGTTCTAAATTCCCTTGACAAAGCCTCCAGGACTAAAACAAACAGTAATGGGCTCAGAACTGAGTCTTGGTGAACCCCAACCTTCACTGGGAACTCTTCGCTCAGGCCCCTGTTTATTCTAACTGCTGCTTGTGAACCCTCATACATTCTCATTATCACACGCACCAGCCAAAGTGGAAAGAAGGATGCTGAGCTGGTGTGGTAATGTTGAACGAATGGAAGATGAAAGGCTTACAAAGAAAATATGTGAGTCAGATAGAAGGGGAGATAGAAGGGCAGGAAGACCCCCATTGAGATGGAGAGACTGTGTAAGACAAGCTTTGGAAGATAGAGGAATGACTATAGATCAGGCAACGGAAGTGGTAATAAACAGGAATGAATGGAGAATGCTTGTGAATAGGTGAGTGTAAACGCGGTCGTTTGGGAGAGAGGGTCATGCGCCAGTTGGACTAGATAGTAGTCCATCATGCGCCTGGCCCGGGGAGCCGGTGGTAATGAAGGGTGCACCTGGAAGCATGGTGGCCGGGCTTGTGGTGGTGCAGCTTCGCTGCGGGTCTGCCTGCGGAAATCGGCCGTTCTCCGGGGGATCTGAGCCCTGGGAATCTTTTGCTGGGGACCCTAAATGGGCATGGGTCTCTGGGTATTTCTCCTGGGTGACCTAGATGTGTATGAAATTTTTATGGTTTGTATTGTTTTGTTTTTCTGATGTGCTGTGATGTCCCTGTTCATGCTCTGTCTCGAGTCGGCCACCCCCATAAAAAAAAAAGGAAAACTGGGGAAAGTGCCAGAGTAGGCTATATACATACATACTTGTATGTATATATTTCAATCCCAGTGTGAATAATAAGATAATCTCAATGCATATGCTGAAAGTTGCACACACACACAGAGTTCAAATTTTCATATGCATAGATACTTTTCGCTACCATCTACCTTGCTGTACCTTATATATTAAAAGCCTTTTGTTTTTCCTTTCCTCCTCCTCCATCACCACGTCCTCAACCATTCTAATATTCTTACAGTCACCAAATGAGCCACATGTTAACAAAAATACATCATCAGGATTAAGATTCAATTACGATTCATGAATATTCAACATATTTTTTTCCTTGCCAGAGAGAGAGAGAGGGAGAGATTATGTACTGGGTTTTAAGCTGGCGTCAGACGAGCACTCGGATGATGTATCGAAGCAACAGTATCCAAGTCAAAAAGCAGTTACAATCGAGACTACTATCTGACTAATTTATCTTTAATTTCCACTTAATTATGTATCTTTGACCTCCTAATCGTGTTCAATCCATTTTAATTAACGAATATACAGCAGAAAACTTTCAGAATAAGAAAATAACTAATAGCGGACTCAAGGATCCAATTAATTTAATTGCTCGTGTACTGCTGGCTTTAACCCTCTCCGACATATGACGCGATTTTGAGCCTATTGGGGATACTTTAAAGCCTTTGTTACCATCAGGGGTATTTAGAAACCTTTAGCTTAGTTACTTTAATATCTGCAGTTGTCTTTGAGTTAGCTGTGGGCAGAAAATTAATTTTGGAGAGGTAATTATAAGAGTGAGATAACTCTATTTCTAATTGATAATCTGGCAACCTCTGCGTCATAAATGCGCGAAAGGGTTAAACTCTCCTTCCTGATACCTGCACTCTGTAGCTTGTGGTTTAGATTGTGAGACATGACGAAGATTGAAGTGCTTACACTATGGTGTTGCACTCTGTAGCTTGTGGACATGACATAGACTGGAGAGCTTACTTTAGATGGTGTTGCACTCTGTAGCTTGTGGGTTAGATTGTGGGACATGACATAGAATGGAGAGCTTACACTATATGGTGTTTCAATCTGTAGCTTGCGGCTTAGATTGTGGGACGTGACAAAAACTGGAGAGCTTATACACTACATGGGAGTTTATCAGGTGGATCGTTGTTCATTGGCTACTCAAACTAACTCTGTCACATACACTCGCAGGCCACCTATTGAGTTTCACTTCATTGGCTTCCTAAACTAACGATACCACTTTGTTTGGCCATCTCTATCACATCCACTTGCACGCCACCTAGTGAGCTTCATGTCATTGGCTACCAAAACTAACGATACCACTTTGTCTGGCCATCTCTGTCACATTCACTTGCACAGCACCTAATGAGCTTCACACCAGGTATGGTCTCTTATGATATATATTAATGAATTATTTTATCACTTCATGTAATTTGATAATTTATTGAATAAATATTTCAACTGAAGTGTACTAACTAGAGGTTTGCTGTGTAATAACACATATACTGACTAGTTGGTAAAGTAGATATATTTTATTAACCATTTCAGAATGGTGATGCGTTTATTCATCTAAGCGAGTTTATTCATCTTTGGAAAAACCTATAGGATTTAAAATATTAATTAAATTGTTTGTATTCCATTGATGTCTAAATATCCTTCATATGATAAGTAAAATTGTCTAGTTTTAACAAGCAGAATGTTTACATGTCATCCTCGTACTGAAGGGGTTAAACTGTATGACGTTATAATATATTGTAACAGCGCATCTTGAGCTGAATGTAAACTGTAGTTTTACCGTAATATAACATATACATCTCACAAAACTATATTAGTTACCCACTTATTATAGTCTACAATTGTACATACTGAGTTGGTATGATCTAACCCCTAGAAGATCATAACCTCACCTATAAACTCCCTTTGGTCTAAACCTGCAATCGTAATCATGGCTCCCACGCCTCTTGTACCATGATTCACAGATCATTGCCGGAACACCAAAGAAGATTGCCAGCAACTAGTTAGTATCACACAACATTGCCACACCCGTGACAGAGCCGGCTGAGTGCCTGAGAGCCTGAGAGCATCAATAGCAGACACTCACAGCCACAGGAAGGTCCATTCCTTCAGCGCTCTAGGTATTAATCAGTGATATACAGTATCGATACTGTAACATACTGTAACGTACTTAACTCGTACAATCCCAGCGACGGCTGCCAGCCGTCAGTAGATAAATCACTCCCCAGTGCCAACGACGGCTGCAAGCCGTCAGTAATATCCGGTCCTTGTACCAGGCAGTGGCTGGTACCATGACTTGTAAACACTGTTCTAATGAATTAGCAACACTTCTTAGGTTGGCTGCAAACTTCCACAGGCTGTCTGGGTCAGTGTTTCATCAACTTTTGAATTGGGAGGTTGTTATATCTTGCCTCTGAAGCCATTTTGGCCACATTGCTTGGTACTGGGGGATACATTTAGGTTAGTACCCTATGGTGCAGTAGGGGTTAAAGTGTGTGCTAATACTTTGTTCTAGGACTTTTCCTAATATATTATTTTCATTTACAGAAAAAACAGATTACTGGAAATATAGCTCATTGTCTTAGTTGCTTTCTTTATATAGTTGTTTAAAGTTACAGGTACTTCCAATAGGGTCGCTACATTACCTTCACAAACCTTACAGTTAAAGTTAACCCTGTATAAAAGTTAACATGCTTCAGAGCTCTATTTTCTTGGTAAAAAAATAAGAAAACCAGAAGTGTTTACTTAAAGAAATTTCAATCTTGTATTTCCTAATTAACATGTTTACTGCCATCGCCGAATCTATAAACATTGCAAGGATATAACAAACAGGTAAGAAACAGAAAATAGACAGCCTGATACAGCCCGCTACAATATAACTGCTGTGCATTGATGAGATGTTTTCATAAGCCGTCATATTAATTTAATCTAAGCTAACCCTAAGCAGTTATATATTCTACAACGAATCATTAAGAAACAACGGGGTACTAACTAAAACTAACTCTGATAACTCTGATAACAAAAGGTATTTCTTAATCTGAATTAAAACTTCGAATTATAGATTGATTTAAATTATAAAGGTGTTAAACCATTTACGGTGATAAGGATTGAACACTTTGTGTTTATCAGTAAGCTCACTCCCATTCAGTTAGCCAAAGTGTTGTATTTGTTGTAATTGTCAATTTTTCGTCTCGCATCTAGTCACCTGCTATTGAGAGCTATGCCATGATATGCTTTTGAGACAAGTACGGGGCATGCTTCTAAAACTTCGGCACTTTTACTACTGTAGGTCCAATGGTTGGGTTCTTCTAACGAAATCGCCCCACTGCATTTGTATGCCTACATACAATTTATACTACACCCATATGTTATATATTTAACTTACAGGCCCATAGGAGCCCCATTTTTTGACACAAGGGTAAACTTTGCAATAACGAAACAATCATGCAAATTGAGCAAGAATTACCAAAGTTATTACATCTTGAGTAACATTAATTTCTTAAAAAATAATATGTAGGAAATGAGCGTCAAATATTTGTAATTATTATAATCCTGCTCAAATTAAATTAATTATTTTTTATCAGTGCAATACTTTAACATATAATGCATTTTTTTCACGACAGCGTTGCCAACATATTATGCTACTTTGTATCAAGTTTTGCTATTTTTCAAAATGTTCAATTATTTTATATATTTAACCCACTGAGCCCCAGCGACGCAGGGTTTGCGTCCACAATGTATGCAACGCTAAACCCCAGCGACGCATGGTTTGCGTCCTGGCCGGTCCGGTCCTAATTACTCCGGTCCTATGGCACCCCGAGGGCTCAGATTTGTATGGGAACGGTGTAAGTATCCCACGCACCCATGCCGATGGTTGAAAACTCTCAAAGTCCAACCGTGTGCGCGTCAGCGCGCAAAAACATGTTTTTGGGGGGAAATTGCCTTACATTTTTTACTCTTGTAAAATCCGTTTTCGGGGGCTCTGTAGGACCATTTTTTGCACTTTTTGACCAATTTTTATTTTTTTTCCTTCATTCCTAACCCATTCGCTATTGTTTCTAGAATAAAAAAAAAATCTGAATCAGCCGGTCCTGGGTGGTACATTTATTAATATTTAGCTGGTACTCAGCGGGTTAAGTGAACCTCCGTCCTTAAGAGAACATAATAAACTAGAAACATGCAGAGACAAATATCATAAATATAAAACAACTAGAAGAAAATAATTAAGAACAAGACAATACAGCGGCAAAGAGAGGTAGCATGGTGGGTAGGTGAAATATATAACAAAGGATAAAACGGAAAGGACCTCGGTACTAGGACCAATTATCTTTCTAATTTACATTAATGATTGAGGGTCTCACCTGTACAATCTCAAAGTTTGCTGACGATACAAACATTTCAAATAGTGTACTCTCAAAAGAACAAGTTGACACTATGCATCACAATCTAGATAAGTTGTCATGTTGGGCCCAAATTTGGAAAATGAGTTTCAATGTGGATAAACATAAAGTACTACATATCGGATACCGAAAGGAGAAAGCAAAGTATTCATGAATGGCACTCAGTTTAAGAGTGTATTCATGAATGGCACTCAGATTAAGAGTGTAGACAGAGAAACTGATTAGGGAGTAACAATATCGAGTAACCTAAAACAAAGTCAACAATGTTCAGAAGTTGTTAAAAAAGCAAACAAAATAATTGGCTTCATAGGCAGGTTATTTGAGCATAAATCCAAAGAAGTTATCCTAACTCTTTACAATTCCTTAATCCGTCCTCTTCTGGAATACTGCGTTCAATCCTGGTGTCCTTATTACCAAAAATATATCGACAAACTAGAACGAGTCCAACGTAGAGTTACCAAAATGATAACTAGCCTAAAGAACAAATCATACGAGGAGCGTCTTAGAAAATTAAATTTATCTCCTTTAACCCAGTGCAGATTAAGAGGTGACTTAATTCAAGTATTCAAAAATCATCAAAGGCATCAACAATATAAACAGTAGTAAGTACTTCACTATTGACCAATCTAATCACACGCGGGGAAACGGTTGCAAAATTATTGGTAACACTTTTAACTCAACGAAGCTAAGAATGTCTTCTTCAATTGAGTTGTCAACTTGCGGAATGGGCTTCCCCGAGACGAGACGTTATAGATTGCAGCACCGTTGATTTTTTTAAACTTCTAGACAAATATCTTGCCTCAAACCTGCGACTGACTGCGTTTGTAAATGAATAACTATATTTGATTCCCTCTTCAGATTCATTATGGATTATTGCGTATATACTATTATTATCTTATTACTAAGACATTACTTTTTGTTCCCAGATATACGAAAGATCACATTTAACTGCTGCGTTATTTGTTACTAACCCATCTGTCCCCTTCTAACATCCTAATCCTGCCACAGACATTAGCTCCAGGGCAGTAGTTCCCTTTCCAATTTTCCCTTACCCCCTCTAAACCACTGTTTGGACACTTGATCCTCAGTGCTTTGGTGGACAAGCAGCCTAGAGGGGTCACTAGACCCGTTGTTGCTTGATTTCCTTTGTACTCCTTTGTACTTTGTACATTCAGCTTTCTTCTCTCTGTTGCCTTCAGAGCCCATGTCTAAGCCCCATACATCATTGTTGGTACAACTAACCTTTGATATATTGCACTTTTAGCTTTCATTCCAAGATTTTTGATCTTCCACATACTTCCCAATGATCCGCAAATTTCTTTCCTTCACACACTCTCTGTTGTACCTCCATGTCCACACCTGTGTCCTTGCTTATCACTCCTCTCAGATATATGAAACACTCTACTTGTTCCAGTATTTCCCCATCCATCTGCACATCTAGATTCACCCAACAAGCAACTCTATTACACACCATCACTTTACTTTTATTGACGTTCACCCTCAGCTTGCTTCTCCTACATCCCACACAAAACTCTCTGACTACTCCGCCACCAACGCTGTGTCATCAGCAAACAGCAACTGGTTCAACTCCCAATCTCTACCATTCTTTCCTACTAAACAGAATCCTCTACCCATAGTGTTCATTTTCACCTCCCTCACCACACCATCAATATATACACTAAACAACCACAGTAATATTACACAACCCTGTCGCAGACCTACATTTACCTCAAACCATTCACTCAACTTATTTCCTACTCTAACACACGCTCTCATCTTAACAAATTTACTCCAATTTCATAAATCCTTAAAATCTTCCAAATTGTTTCTCGATCCACACGATCATACATTTTATTTTCCAAATCCATAATAGCCCAAAATATGTCCTTATGCTTCTCTAAATACTTCTCGCATAGCCGTCCTACTGCAAACATTTGATTCACACACCCTCTTCCCCTCCTAAAACCGCATTTGTCTCCTTTACAAACGATGTCATGTGTTCGACAATTTCTTTGTTGCATGATCTTATAATGAGGGAGTTGAAACCTTTCACACCAGCTGTCATTCCAATATGTTAACTTTATCCTCCATTGTTAACTATATTATCATCTATTGGAAGGTCTGGGGAGTCGGTTAATACCAAGGCTACAGCAGCTAACAAAGATAATTGTAAATACTCTACTGTTTTATCTTCATATCATTATAAAGTTAAAGGCCCTGGCTTAATTTAAAAAAAAATATATATATAATTAAAGGGGTTATATTTCGCTTGACATTATATACTCCTGAATAAATATAATAGCCGAGATAACACTTGCTTTTTTACAGCTATCTCTGTTAATGGGTGTACAGAGTTGAACAAGAGAATTACGCATGTAATATGTTATCCAAATACCATATGCCACCCACTAATGTATTAGGAATAAGAACTGTCGATACACAATGTCAGAAATATAAATCAACAACTAACCTCTTATCAACATAAGGGTGACATGCTGTATACCAAGTCCTCCATGTCATTATTTTGTTTGTATGATAAAACACAAATACACATCAACAGACCGATGGAACACCTGAGAGGTGAGTGAACAGGTAATCCATTTATTGACAACCCTCAGGCTCAGGATCTATTTTCGTATTGGTTCAAATAAAAATATGTCCCAAGTAGGATCAACATAACCTTCACCACAAACACACATATAGTCATTTAATATCATTTTGAGCTAATCCCATAACAAAACAGACCTTTAATACATACGCTGTATCATACAATATTTCCATATGCCACACTATACATATACATAATATCCCCATGTATAATCTAGTTTTGTTAATTTCACTCCAAAACCAAGCTCCTCCCAATGAAATGAAACTCATGAAAGCATGTGATCCACCGGGATTTGAACTTGGGTTACCATACACATATTTTAAACAATCTAATAATTACACCATCACACAATATGATACAAATACATGGACCAAGACACTTACAATCCTACTCAATACACTAATATTTATGACTAATTTGTGTGTGTCTTCTTTGTATTCCATTATATATCACTTTACCAATAACCCGTTATAATAATATTAATATGCCTGTTTATGTTCGTATTCCTATGCATACTACTTTACTAACAGTCCTGATATTACAAATTTGTATTTTGTTTGTATTCCCTTGAGCACGCACGCACGCACGCACACACACACACCTCCCCATGGCGTAACGGATAGCGCGTCTGGCTCACAACCAGAAGGTCCCGAGTTCGAGACCCGGGCGGGAAAAAGACATTTGGGCAAGTCTCCTAACAGTGTAGCCTCTGTTCACCTAGCTGTATAAATAGGAACCTGGAATAAGTAGACGAAGTTGTGACGTCCCATCTGGGGTTGGTGATCGGTTACAAGGTGAGATGGGTATCGTACTGGTCAACCTAAGCTACTGGTCAACCTAAGCCTTCGGGTGAGACTGGTACCGTAGTGAGAATGGTACCGTACAGATTAACCCTAAGCTTTCGTTTCCAAATGTCGCCAATTGGCTAAAACACAGACTACACACACATCCACAGCCATTCCAATGATACATAAACACTTAACATGCATTTCACGCAATACATTCCCAGTTAAGGAGGCGCGATAATAATGAGCTTAGCTCGCATTGCGTGGATTCCCCTTGACGAACAAGTGAGTGAGTGAATTACACACACACACACACACCGGCCCGTGGCATAACGGATAGTGCGTCTGGCTCACAACCAGAAGGTCTCAGGTTCGAGACCCGGGCGGGGAAGAGACATTTGGGCAAGTCTCCTAACGGTGTAGCCTCTGTTCACCTAGCAGTATAAATAGAAACCTGGTATAAGCGGACGAACTTGTGACGTCCCATCTGAGGTTGGTGATCAGTTACAAGGTGAGATGGGTATCGTACTGGTCAACGTAAGCTACTGGTCAAACTAAGCCTTCGGGTGAGACTGGTACCGTAGTGAGAATGGTGCCGTACAGATTAACCCTAAGCCTTCGTTTCCACATGTCGATAGACATCTGGCACAAATCTTTAATTTCTAAACTACCATCCTTCGGTTTCTATCCCTCCATCTGTGCCTTTGTCTCTAATTTCCTTTCCGGCCATTCCATAGCCTTGGTTGTGGACGGCCATTGTTCACTTCCTCACCCTATAAACTCCAGTGTTCCTCAGGGCTCTGTTCTATCTCCTATTCTCTTTCTAATTTTTTTAAATGATCTCCTTAACTGTACCTTAATTCCCATCCATTGATATGCAGACGACTCAACCTTACACTACTCCATTGGTTTTTCAGAACCCCCCAGCCAGCAATCCCTCAACGACAAACGTAATGATGCCATAGAACTCTTAAATTCTGATCTAAATACTATCTCCAATTGGGGCAGAGAAAACCTTGTTACCTTTAATGCTTCCAAGACCCAATTTCTCCATCTATCTAGCCGTCAGGATCTCCCAGCGGACTATCCCTTATTCTTCAACAATACAAAAATCAACCCTTCATCTTCTCTCAATATTTTTGGTGTCTCTTTTTCTTCTGCTCTCATTTGGAAGGACTCCTGTACAGAGTTCGAGAATTCTTCACTGACGAGCAGTTGGCCGTAATAAATAAAAGTCATGTGCGTTCTCAGATGGATTACTGTTCACCTCTGTGGGGTGGAAGTGGAGTGGTTGCATTGAGGCAGTTGGACAAAATTAAAAATAAAGCTATTAGATTAATAAATAACCCTGCAATCACACAGGACCTTCCTACATTATCCATACGAAGAAACGTTGCATCCCTTGCATCATTCTACAGATATTTTCACAGCAATTGTTCCGAGGAACTTGCTTCAATTGTGCCGCCTCTCCACATCTTTCCCCGTAGAACTAGGGCAGCTGAGAGCGCCCATGAATTTACACTTTCTCCTCCACAATGCAGAACTTCTGCTTATCAGAATTCATTTATCCCCAGAGCTACTACTCTTTGGAATTCACTTCCCTCGAATTGCTTTCCACAAACTTACAATCTACAAATGTTTAAATCCAGTTGTTACAAAACATTTATGAATGGAGGATGCCTTTAGGCACATGGACCTTTTTGTGTTATCTGTGTTTTTCCTTCCTCCGTTCATTGTCTCTTAAAAAAAAAAAAAAAAAAAAAAAAAAAAAAAAAAATTACCAGTCTTGCTAAGGCAGCCTCCCAGAAGCTGGGTGTGTTCAACCACCTTAGGGTGTTCTTTTCCCCTGCACAGCTTCTTGCTCTGTACAGGGGCATAGTGCGTCCTTGTATTGAGTATTGTTCACATGTGTGGGGAGGTTCCTCTCACACCGCTCTACTAGACAAAGTTGAAAGGAAGGCCTTTCGCATCATTAACTCCCGTCCACTCACCAACGCTCTGCAATCTCTCTCTCCGCCGCAATGTTGCATCTCTCTCGCTATTCTATTGCTACTATAATAATCAGTGTTTCTCAGAGCTTTCCCAGTGCATACCACCTCCTTTACGTAGGGCAAGTGGTACCCGTCTTGCATCTCAATCCCACCCCTACTCTGTGCAACTCTCCAACCCAAGAGTGAAACGTTACTCTCAAACTTTCTTTTACTCAACAGCTGAGCTCTGGAACTCTCTCCCTGAATCAGTCTTTCCCTCTTCCTATGACTTAAATTGCTTCAAACTCCGTGTGTCCAGGCATTTTGGCTCGAACGTCCCTTGATTTTGGCCCTGTCACTCTTTCAACTATGGGGGAGGCACTCGCTATAGGCAGTTCTGCCTTTTGCCTCCCTCAATCACATAGATTTTTTTTTCTAAAATACAGACTACACACACATCCATAGCCATTCCAACGATACATAAATACTTAACATTCATTTCACCTAATACATTCCCAGTTAAGGAGGCGCGATAATAATGAGCTTAGCTCGCATTGCGTGGATTTCCCTTGACGAACAAGCAAGCAAGCAAGCGAATTACACACACACTGCATTACCTCAGGGCATATGAGATTCACTTAGGAAATACTAAGGAAAACATATCAGGCATTGTTTTCCTAAGTTATCTGTGCTATTTAATGCATTGGTTTGTTGACAATGCCGGAGGCTTAGTAATATGTTAAGATTGAGCTTGAAGGAATACGTTTATAAATAATGTAATGAGAGAGAGAGAGAGATTTTGCTTTGTGTTTTTAAGCGTAAGTCTATGAACTGCTGAATATTTAATCATTAAAGCCTGTTTCCCTGTTTAACCTGTATATACAGATTACATTTTATTATTACGTTGACGTGGTTGCACTCGTTGTATTATTTGTATTGATTAACGTATTTGTAAACTATAGCTGGACTTAGTATATAACAGTTGTCCTGGCTAAGCTGCCTTTTTGTTTTGCCGTTAGTATTTTGTGTGTTATATTTGTTGCACTTGCAACTGGCTTACTGGCACGTGCCAATCAACAAAAGATTTCAAAAGTATCTGGCCATTTAGTACAAAGACCAAATACTTCAGCTTTAACAGTTCCCCTTCGGTCTAATTCTTGCACCAAGGGGCATTTCGAAACTGGTCCAACAAGCAATTCTCCCCCTGTGGACAAAGGCATGGCCATTCTATTCGTTTTGACAAATGGCTTGTCATAGCAGACTCTCCATCTCTTGTAGTAGAGCATACTCTCACTGTCATCAAATAAAACGTATTTAGGCCCGGATTCAAAATAAAAAATGAATTCTCATCTCCAGGCTCATGCAGTGGGTAGGTATAGTTTGGGACATTCAGAAGTTAACCATTCAATTCACCACTTGCGAGTTTCAGGCCATAAGGAAGTTCGTCCTGTAAACATCGATATTTAACACACATACAGTAATTATGTAGGTTTCTGATGGATAAATAGTATGTTGAATTTGGTTTTGTGTATTTATAAATGTACTAAAACAGTATTATAGCTGGTAAGTCTTCTAATTATTGATGTCTACAGCTCCAACTTCCTTATAGAATGAAACTCGCAAGTAGTCAATTGAGTCAAGACAATGAGACCAGACTTCGTCGCAAGGTAATTTATTTCATACAATGCCTGCCAGTCACTCGTCGGCAATGGGAGTCCTTCAAATGCACACAAATGTAGATTCAATTAACCATCCCTTTAGGCCTCCTTCACCTCAAAAGACTAATTCTAGAAGGAAACAGTGTCTTTCCTATCTATCCGCCGGGTTGTCTCCTGCCTGTACCTTCCCTTATTGTCTGACTGCTGGCATTCTGAACACAATATTCAATTCCAACCTCTGTTCAGTCGTTGGTAGGTCCTCCACCGAAGGTATGGGTAGACACTGATGCATTGGGTACCCTCGGCTGGGGTATCAGTCCACTGAAGGGCATCATGGTCAGGGTCAATGGTCCAGGGCCACAATTGCACATCAAAGCTAAAGAAGTGTTTGTTCCTCTCCCAGATTTTCAGGTCTCATGGCTCCTTAGGGAAAGGCAAGTAGAAATATTTCAGAAAGGACAACCAGAATGACTTATTGTCTCTCGTAAGGAATTTTCAAGCTAGCCCACAGGCTAAGAATAACGATCCATACAACGTATTTGCCAGTTGTAGCGAACTTGTAGACAGACGCTCTGTCGAAAGAGAGCATACTGGTGAAGTGGAGTCTCGGCAAACCGTTATTCAAGAGATGATTGCCATGAAATACCACCCACAAGCAGATCAATTTGCGTCCACACAGACGAGCAAGTTTCCTCACTACTTGACTCGTTGGACACTGACTTCAGCAGGAGGTCCCAACGCAACCTCGGAGAATAGGAACAGTTGGACGTCCGTCTATCTGTTTCCACTTCCAGATGAATAAACCATATGTGGAACATGGGAAATGGGAAGGAGATATACAATAAGAGAGATGATGGAGAGGGGTACAAGGACAACTTAGGACAGCAACAACAAGAGACTAGTTAGGAGTAGGATGATTGTAAACTGAACAAAAGGGCAATAAGTAGTTGAAGTGGTGGAGTGAAGAGGACAATGCAATTGTACAATAATACGAAATATAATAATAAGAGCAGCACCACCGGATATGGGAGAAAAACAATATTTTTCCTTCAGATTCCGTTTTCCACATAATGTTCAAAACATATTTAACAGACCTTGCAACTCCCACTCACTATCGCTCATCAGAACTGTATCATCGGCAAACAGCAGTACAGGCAACTTCCACTTGTTTCAATCCCTTATCAGCGGTAGACCAACATCCACTGCTCTTTCTTGTATTTATTGCATGACTTCATCCATATACCCATTATACAGTATACTCTCCTGAATATTATTCCTAGGGGGTAGAGGAGAAACGGATATAAAGTAAATAATTAGACCTGGGAAGATGAAATGGCCTAGGCTATAAATATGATACCGGGTCGGCGTTTGACTTACTTGTAAACATGTATTTGTAGGTTATCTGTGGTAGTCCCAGTAATATCTATGAAGTACTTCTAGTATTAAAGGAACTTAGCTGTGATGATAAGAGTGTAGGTTAGGTGATGGACATGTCGGTAGGTGTAGTTCAGTGAAGTTCTGTTGTTATGTGGCAGCAACTGGTGATTGTTGTGAACGGGACGAAGTCTCTGTGTGAAGTGTACTGAGATACCCTTTTATCGTAACAATATAAATATATTTAAGGGTTCTATATTGTCTCCCGTGATTAAATAATAAGGGAAAATAAACTAAGATATAATTGGTGCAACCACAGTAATATTTATCCACAAAGATAAATAAAGTAATGTGTAAAAACAAAAAGGAACCAGCTGTCGTGAACCCGGGAAATTCAAACTACGGTATATATACCAGCTAGGATTCACGACATACTCCGCCACCAGTTACATACAAAGTATTTACAATTGTCCCGTCCCGATCATGGATCGCCACAACTGGGAGGAACCCAAAGCAGCCCGACGTGACGGCCTCTGTGGGGTATCACCTCGGTCCGCTCCAGTAGCAGGAACGATATTATCAGAGTTCGGTTTGCTGTCGCCATCCACTACCTCTAAGTCTATCTCTAGTGGGTATAGCTTAACCACCGGTCTGGTGGTCAAACCGGCTCCTGTTTTTACCTGAACTACCCTACATTCGTGGTCAGGACCACGAAGAAGTTTCATTATCCGACCTATACGCCAAAAAATCGGGGGCCGTCATCATATACTAGAACGACGTCCCCAACTTTCGGCGATGCTATCCCTTTTTTTTACCATTAAGTGACGATGTTGCTCCCTGAGTGATATTAGATAATCAGTGCTCCACCTTTTCCACAGGTCATGTGAGAGCTTCGTAACATATTGGAAGCGTTGGTTGACGGAATCATTGTTACGCCAAGTCGTGTCCTTGAGATCTTCCTCCGTGACTTCCCGCCTTGGAAAGCTTCTGATCCGCCTCCCATGAACCAGTTGTGAAGGAGTGATGGGTAGAGGGTCTTCAAGATCACTGTAGCTGTAGCCAAGCGGGCGATCATTGACTGTGGCCTCGAGCTCCAGTAATACCGTATACAGTTCCTCTGTGGTAACCAATGCTCGACCCAGTACCTTCTTTAAGCCAGCCTTTAGGATGCCAATGACTTGTTCCCATATGGCACCGAACCATGGCGCCCTGGCCGGTATAAACCGCCACTCGCACTTGAATTCCGCTAGAGTACCTTTTAACCTTGCATCATCCTTCAACTCCCGTAATGTACTGGCTCCGCTAACAATTGTGGTGGCATTATCACTCGTCATAATCTCAGGGTAACCCCTCCTGCTACTAAACCTACGGAACGCATGCAAAAATGATTCGCAGGAGAGGTTAGACACCGTTTCTACATGGACCTATCTAGTAACTGCACAGGTGAATAAGACTACATATAGTTTACTTACAGTGCCCCCCTTCTCTTTTACTGGCAAGGCACCTGTGTAGTCAACCCCCGTTACCTGGAAAGGACTCACTTTCTGAACCCTAAACTCGGCAATGGAGGGGCCTGTACAGCACGGTATGATGTACCTTGCAATCTCTTGCAGATGATACATCCCCTTAAGGCTTTCTTTACTACCTGTCTAATCTTGGGGATCCACCATCTTTGCCTTATGTAATTTACAACATAACTAACACCACTATGGTACTTGGCGCTATCATGTAAAGCTGAAAAGTGTAGCCTAGCTCTACAGCGTATCATGCCTCCCTCCATATAGAGGCCTAACTGCTTCACTATATTGCTTGGTGTGCCCTGTCCTTTTGACAAATAGTGGTGTTCCTCAGAGTAAGCTTCTCTCTGAGCTACCTTAATCATGACTGACTCTGCTGCTCTTAATTCCGGCACCGTCAAGTATACCGGTTTTGCCTGATAGTTCCCTTGTGTCTTCTCTTTAAGAGTCCTAATAAACCTAAGGACCCATGCCATTACATGCCATGACTTCATATATGAGCCATACCGGTCCCAATTCAATATGGCAGTAGGGGCCACCGGTACCGGCAATGACAGGATTCCTTCTTGACTCGTGTTACAACCCACAGTGGTGTCCCCTCCTATTGAGCCCCCTATTGGGGCATGATTAGGCCATAGCATTTGGTGAGGTAGCCATATGGGCCCTCCCCACCAAAGCAAAGAAGCAATTAAGGACACATATGAAATCCCTCTGGTAACTAGATCACTGGGGTTGTCCTCTGTGGACACATAACGAAAATGAGCGCCAGGGACTAATGACTTTATCTCATCAACTCTATTTTGAACATATATAGGCAAAATATTTTTACTAGACATCCAGCATAGGGTTATCTGGCTCTCCGACCAGAGGTATACATTCTCTATAATCAGCTCGTCCGCGTAGGCCTCACATATATAACATGCGAGACGAGCTGCGAGAAGAACAGCAGTCAACTCCATCTTAGGTATGGTGAGGGACTTAATAGGCGCCACCTTAGCTTTGGCCATTACTAACCTACTCACCTCATCACCAACCGCATAGGCTGCTACACCATATGCTACTGAGCTAGCGTCACTAAATAGGTGCAGCGTAACTCTCTTAGAATTAGTGACCTGACGGGGAAACATGATACCTGTACAATCTATCATATTGTTATAAATACCCTGCCAGTTAGCTCTCATGTAATCTGGAATGGGGACATCCCACCCACACTCTAATCTCCACAAGTCCTGTACGAACCTCCGCGCCCGGATGGTTACCGGTAGCAACACTGCTAGAGGATCGAACACACTCGCGGTTAGACTTAGAGCCTCATGTTTTGTAACCAATGCAGGACTACTTCCGCGGCAATTAACCTGTAACATATCCTTATTAGTTAGCCACCCAACGCCAAGTACCCTAACCCCGTCTTGTTTGGCGGAAGCTATACCCTTCAGGTGCAACAGTTCCCGCAAATTCTCATTATTTGTGACCCACTCACGTAAAGACAGGTTAGCGCTGGAAAATATCTACGGGCATCCCAACATTGTTGCTGCAAATCACCTACATCATCACCAGTCCCCTGCAAGTTATCAATATACAGCCCCCTTTTGAGCTTATTAACTACGTCACTGTTCTCCTGTATCATAGACAGGTGTTTTTGAATGGTAGCATTAAGGAGGAACTGGGAACAGGTGGGCCCGAACAGAACTGCACGGAACCGGTAGGCCATGTAAGGACTTGCAACATCCAAGGAATCAACGGGCCACAGAAACCTAGTAGCATCCCTATCCTTCTCAGTCAACCCCACCATGAGAAATGCTTTCTCAATATCACTCACCCAGGCAAATTGATGGCATCTAAAACGCAGAAGCACCTGGGTGAGGTCAGCCACTAGCGATGGACCTGTATGGAGACAGTCATTCAGACTGAACGCCTTCTCGTCCATACTAGCCGAACAGTCAAACACTATCCGTACAGGCGTAGTAACACTATCCTTGGTAACACCATGGTGAGCTAAGTAGTGAATGGGATGACCAGCTTGATTCCTGTTTTCTACCCTTTCAATAAACCCCCTTTCTATCTGATTATCCAGAACCTTTGTATACTGTTGACAGTAGTTGGGATCTTTTAGAAACTTACGCTGCCAGCCTCTCATTCTGCCCAGGGCTAACTTAAAGTTATCAGGTAATTTAACTATGTTATCTCTCCACGGCAGTTCCTCTATATACTGTCCCTGTGCTTCGGAATACTGTACCGTTTCAGAAAATCTATTTAAGACTTTCTCCCCACCCTTACCAGTCTCATTAGGACTTATACCAATATGGTCCAAGTCCCATAGAGCTGTCAGATCCTTTAATTCTGGAGAATTCCTGCCAATATCTTCCTGTATCTCCACTAAAGGGTCTACTGCTAACTTAAGAACAGTGACTAACTCTACATGGGTCTCTTCTATATCTGACTGATAAGTGCCACTCAGTGCGTAACCATAAATTGTGGGTAACATAACTATACTTCCTTCCCTGACATAGCCTGAATGTACAAAGTGGTAATAAAAGTCCGCCCCAATCAGTAACCCTATCATATCTCCATCTGTGATACCTGGATCTGCTAATTTGTAACCCCGAGCCTTGATAGCATTTACCTCCATCTCTAATCCCCTCCCTGGCTTGTATACTGGTAACTCCTCCACCATAACAGCTCTCAAATTACGCACCCTTCTTCTGTGATGATAGGTTAACTCTACTATTTCATACTCAGTACTACCAAGTGAGCCAGTAAATCCCTGGAGCTTTAGCTGTTCCTTACTGACCCTACCGTAATCAAGCTGCGATAAAGCAGAGCGCAAGATGAAGGTACGTTGCGAACATTGGTCCAACAAAGCTCTTACTCTACTGGTATGACCATTTCTGTCGGTCAAGGGAATCTGAATGGTAGGCAACAACACTGCATTACGGCCCGAAGCCACAGCCATGGTCACTGTTGGTTCAGGAGCCACTGGTTGTCCAGTTTGTTCAAGGCGTGGCGTCGGACACAAATAATTAAAATGTTTCTGTTGGCAGAATCGGAACGGCCTAATTTTAGGGTTAGTACACCACTGGCTGCCATGTTCTAATGACAGGCACCCGACGCACAATTTCAACTGCCTTGCTCTATTGGCCTTGGCGGGACTGTTCTTGTATTTTGCACACTTTGCCCAAAAATGTCCTGTCTTTAACCCTTAATTAGCGGCGAGCAACATAAGTCGAGTTAAAAAAAGCTGGACTATGTGGCGGCGCTCGACATAGGTCGAGTGGCAATTTCAGCACGTAATGTGGCTGAGAGAGAGAGACAAGTGGTGGCAGGAGACTAGCGAGCGTATGACTGCTCCAGACCACCGCGGCGAACCTACTGACACAAATCTCAGCTCCCTCCTCCCTCTCTCACTCGCTACATACTCAATTATGTACCGAAAGTACCGAATTACCTGCTTTTTGCACTCGCGTTGCACGGTTATTGCAAGAAAACTATCCATCATACAAGGATCGTTATGGTGTCATTCGAAAGCTCTGTTTATGCCCTTTCAGGGATAGGTACTTGTTTTACGTTCTGGGTCTTATTTAGGCATGAAAATGATCACGTAAACAGCCCTATTTTGGCTAAAAACACCCCGCTGTGCGGTACATATAAATAAACCGCATAGGCCGCTCGTAAGGTGTTAAACACAACTTACATCCATACTTCTGCTTGGTATCAGGTTTCTGATACACTGCATATGCTGCTGTGGCGGTCGCCCCAAACTGTTCTAGTGGATTATGTCTACTTTCTAGATTGCACACTTCAGTCTTAAACACACGAACATATTCATCCACATCCAGCCAGTTGTCTTTTAATTCACGCTTAATCACTTCAGAGAGTGCACTAGGGAGTTTATTATGCAACAGTACTGCACACATTTCACTTACAGTTACATCCATAGAGCGTAATGACTCTAACGCACACTCAAATGACGTGGACAAATCTTTCAGAGCACTGACCTCCTGGCTAGGATGTGGGAGATTACACAGTTTCGCTATGTGAGCTGCTTTGATGCGATCCTTTTGACCATAACTGTTTTTCAATATAGTGACCGCTGGTTCGTAACTTGCAGCGACCAAACTAAATCCACTAACAATTTGTAGAGCCTCACCACTAAGTTGTCCCTTTAGATACGTAAATTTCTGAATGTCAGTTAAGTCTGTTTGGGAGTGAACACTACAATCAAAGAGCTCCCAGAAACCCACCCACTGTGTTGGATCCCCATCAAAAACTGGCAACTTCAGGGAGGGTAGCTTAATACCCTTCTGCTTCCTACTTGCTGCACTATCATGAGATCTACCAGTAGTGGTTGTCTGTAAAGCACTATCTAACTCAGCTAACTGACTGTTTACTTGATTAACATACTGCATATCTTTCACCATCTCATCCTCTAACTGATCATCTGAATATAAGCTATACAACTCTACGTTATACGACTCGATATCAGCTAGGGCCTTTTCTAAAGTGACTTTCACACCCCTTACATCATGCAGTGTAGCAGCATGTTCAATAAATTCAGACAGATTAGAGGTAAGCTTAGTAATCCCTCCCTTCTTGGCGGCCCTGAACCGCCTCAATGACTTTATTTTCTCATCCATTCTTAAAAGTTTACGGTAACTAAAGCTTAAGGAACAACAATACTAATCGTCAATGTAGGCTAACCTATTCTAATCTATTCTAAGCCTAGGCTAACCTACTTACATTGATGACGACAGCAACCAAGCAAATTGAAGCATGCAGATCGCGTGCCCCCTGTGAGTTTACAAATGATCAAAGAAAAGGAAAATTACCCTATGTCATATTACTCTACTTTACAATATTTACTTTACTAGGCTATATTAAATTTTAACAAATTACAAATAAAAAGAAAGAAAAAGAAAGAGAAAGAAGGATCATGACTCCTCTGAAGGAGGAACAGCCGCAGCCGTCGTCCTAGTTTTTAGATCTACCCTATTGCGTCGACTGCTCCTCCTCGGCCTTGTCCTTCTCCTCAAAGAAGGCATGCGCTCTGTTCAGTAGCCTATCTAACACCTTCCGGCTCCCTGGAGCATCTAACCCTGGCTGAGGTCTGCCTGACAGTGTCCACCCTTGCCCCTGGTCTATAGAACTGCTTAACAAAAAAAAAGCAGGGCACTGCACTGGACGGTCTAGCGGAAAATCCTGGACATATACGCACTCAACATTTGTCCACTGGATCGCCCAGCTCTACACAAAGGCAGACAAGTCAGGGCTAATACACCCCCATTTCTTTTCAATATACAACAGATGGCCCAGTATCCTGGTCACACGGCACCAATTATATCCAGAATATTATTCCTAGGGGGTAGAGGAGAAACAGATATAAAGTAAATAATTAGACCTGGGAAGATGAAATGGCCTAGGCTATAAATATGATACCCGGTCGGCGTTTGACTTACTTGTAAACATGTATGTGTAGGTTTTCTGTGGTAGTCCCAGTAATATCTATGAAGTACTTCTAGTATTAAAGGAACTTAGCTGTGATGATTAGAGTGTAGGTTAGGTGATGGACATGTCGGTAGGTGTAGTTCAGTGAAGTTCTGTTGTTATGTGGCAGCAACTGGTGTTTGTTGTGAACGGGACGAAGTTTCTGTGTGAAGCGTACTGAGATACCCTTTTATCGTAACAATATAAATATATTTAAGGGTTCTATATTGTCTCCCGTGATTAAATAATAAGGGAAAATAAACTAAGATATAATTGGTGCAACCACAGTAATATTTATCCACAAAGATAAATAAAGTAATGTGTATAAACAAAAAGGAACCAGCTGTCGTGAACCAGGGAAATTCAAATTACGGTATATATACCAGCTAGGATTCACGACATCAGCCACAACCACAGGGACATCACACACCCCTGTTTCAACCCAACATTCAAATAAAAGAACTCCCTCTGCTCATTTTCCACACAAACTGATGCCTTTCCACCCTCATAAATGTTTTTCAGTGCTTTCAGCAACTTTCCAAATACTCCGTATATTCTCAGTATTTTCCACATACCTATATTCTCTATCCACTCTGTCATAGGCCTTCTCCAAGTCCATAAAGGCAACTAACAGTTTTTGTTGCTCCTCCACATATTTCTCAACGACACATTTCAGGACAAAAATCTGATCTACACACTTTGCATATGGTCATATTCAATTCAATTCAATTCAATTCAATTCAATTAAAAAAGGTTTATTGTTAAAAATAGTTACATGTTGTTTACAAAGAGATGTCAACAAAACACTGGCATAGTTATAACAAAGAGGATTTGATGCCACCATGCGGCATATATGTCCTCATATAATCTGTACAATTTACAATTTAATTAATAATAGAAAATGGAGAATGTGCAGTTGTGCAAAGCAAAATACAAAAATGAGGTGAATATTCATGGAAGTATTATATAACAGTATCTAGGATATCCCAGATAAGCGCACACACCAAGTACACACGCCCATGCCCGCGCCCGCATATCACACATGTCGCACACCATATGTACACCATAGGAACATGCAGCCATCGGTGCCTACTGCTAGAAACATGCAAAACGATTTAAAATTTCACTTGCTAGCGAAAAATTGCAGAAAAATTATGAAAAATTGCAAAATAATTTGATAAAATATTGCCAATTTGTTTTGGTAATAAACGCTCCACTAATTGAAAGTAACAATAATTCAGGTATTTATTAGCTCACCTAAGCGTTCCTGGCTAACACTAATCAATGTATCTCATCCCACATTCACGCAATGCACTCCATTGTGTACGATGAAATAGATATACAGTACATGCAAAAATTGGATCAGGGGGGTTATACAAGCACTTATAAACTCTGCATACCATCACATATGGTACAAACGTGTTGTGACCTTGTAAGGTGTTAGAATTGTATTATGTATTACTTGGTTGATTGAAGACTCGGGTTGAATCTGGTAGATTATCTGCTGGTAGATTCTGGATTACCCTCCTTTACTTTGTGATGTGCGGAGGAGAACAGAGAGTGACTCAGCGCTAATCTACCCAGACAAACAAACATGGTATCGGGTGGTCAAACACCGAGGGGCCCCGTGGGAAAGGGAAAGTATGGGCATATTGACATCTTGGAACTGCTTCCCACGACATGAGAAACATTATAAGGAGCCAGTGTGACTCTGTTAACAGACTCGTGTGACTCCATTTGCTTGCTGAAAGTTAGAGGTTAAGAATTAGATGTCTGTTAGGAAATAAGAGTACAGAATCAGTGTCGTCCTGAGCCTGGCAGAGAACGGAGGTGGAAAGAGTCCCCCTCGCTCTGGTCTGGGTCCACCCCTGTGTGTTCGTGTTTTGCTGTCTCCTAATTTCGTGAGTTAAGACACTTAGGTGAGTGTATCGTTTGGTATCTTTGGAAGGGAGATGAGACAGCAATCATATTATTGTGTATGTGTAACGAGCCCTAGTGTGTGTGTGGTGCTCTATATACTTGGTATGTGTTTATGTTGGTGTGTGTTTATGTTGGTGTGTGTTTATGTTGGTGTGTGTTTATGTGTTTGTTTAGTGGACACTGATTCGTGTCCTTGAGTAAGTACGTCGTCCGAGCGTTATCTGGCGATATGCATCTAAACACGGTAGCCTGTCAATCAATGTTAATTAAATATCCGTGAGTGTTGTTTGTGTGTCTTACGCCGTGGTGGTGTTTTATGGTGTGTGTTAATTTGTGATTGAGTTGTGATTCACAGTTTATATTCAGTGTACTAAGTGTTGATTAACCGTTTGTCTTCAAGTGTCCTCATTGAGCGTTAATTCCTTGTAACGAGTGCATTTATCTAAAGCTTTCATTCTGTGTTTAGTCAATTCTTATTCATTGCTACTCAGGTGTTTCTTCTGGTGTTTTGTATCAAAGATCATTGCTTTGATTAACTGAATTTTTGTGCTTATCAACCTGTTCGTTTACCCTAGTAAATTATAATTAAATTAATACGAAAATTAGTGGTGCTTGATATCATCATTTTTTTCATTGTTGTATTAATAACCATTTTAAAGATATTACGTAGTCAGATAGCGTGTTGCCGGTGTTTGAATTTTAATCTCTTGACACTGTAGGGCCGTGACAAGAATTTGGCGACCTCGCCAGGATTATACGAGCCTGTACCCGCATTAGGGACTTGTCTTTTTGTTTGCGACTGTTCACCGGGACTCGAACTTAAGCACTTTTTAAAAAAAATGTTTTGCTTTTGACTGGAATCACAACTCAGACGATTTGTTGGTGTACTGCATTGCTACTCATCTCTCGTTTCTGGTACATGAATTCAATTTTGTTTTTGCTTTAACCCTTGTCTAGCGGGTCCTCTGTGGCCGTTTTAGGGCCTTTTCAGGCCATTCTGACTCCTATATCAACCATCAGTATGAAAGGAACTGTATTGCGCCGAAAACTAGGCGGAAATTGCTACACAATGACGCCACATACAGCTACGTAGCACTCGTGGAGCACTGACAGTGTTACCTCGAAGATTGAAGTTTAGCTGATTTTGCTACATTGCTCACTTTTAGCGAACTATTGGTTACACTGTCATCCTCCCGCGCGGTGGGGGAACTGGAGTTAGTGTGGGCCGGGAGGCCACAGATGTCGGACGTATGGATCATTACTATCCCACCCATTTTCACTCGATTTCCACCCTTTTTTCACCCGTTTTTTGCCAGTTTTTTTAACTCTACTTATGTTGCGTGCCGCTCTTTAAGGGTTAATCGGATCAATTAAAACAGGCCAAGATGTTTCTTATGAGCGATGAGGACGTAGAAAGGTTTCTTAACTCAGATCCCACTTACGAAAATGTCTAGTCTTGCTAAGCAGGAGCTTAAACTAGTGGCAGACAAGTTGGAGATTGATAACGTAATCGCTGATACTAAGGCGGAGTTATTGTCGTGGGTGTTAGAGAGACTGGGGCTAGTTTCCGCCACCAGGGATGGGTTAGATGCCACTGGGGTACAGACACCACCATCACAACTGGTACAAAACACAGACATCCAAGTAGAGTTGCTCAGAATGCAACTGGAGTTAGCCAAACAACAAACCGAACGGGAAAAACAACACACAGAACATGCGAGACTTCAAATGGAACAGGAAACAATCCGAACAGGTGAGACTTCAAATAGAACAGGCGAAACTTAAATTGGAAGAGAGAAAACTTGAGTGCGCTAACGGGACTAATGGGACACGGAACGGGCAGGGAGGTGGAGGTGCGTTTGATGTCACTAAGCACGTTCGTATGGTGCCAACGTTTAGTGAGACAGATCCTACTGGGTATTTCTTGGCTTTTGAGAATTCGCGAGCAACATGGACTGGCCTAGGGAGAAATGGGCTCTTTTGCTACAAAGTGGGTTAAAGGGAAAGGCTTGCTGCCTACGCTGCTCTTTCCGTGGCTCAGAGTGAAGATTATGGGACTGTAAAGGAAACCATTCTACATGCCTACGAATTAGTGCCTGAAGCTTACCGTTTGCAGTTTAGGAATCACTATAAACCAAATCATTTGACACATGTGGAGTTCATGTATGAGAAGAAAAAGGAACTAAACAGGTGGCTGCATTCTCGGGAGATCAAAGGTAACTATGAGAAAATGTTTGAGCTCTTTCTTTTGGAGGATTTCTGTAGGACAGTCAATAGGGAAGTAGATTCACATATCCTAGAAAAAGGTACCCTGAATCCCGAGCCACACTCGCTGATGAATATGTCTTGACGTGCAAAATTGGTTCAGACAGTAAAGCATGCAACAGTAGGGGAAACAATTACCGCTACCCTGAGTCATCAAGGTCACCGAGCACTGACAGTGTTACCAACCAGGCTCCGAAAATTCCACCTCAAAAATGGAATGAAAAGCCATGGCAACCTACTGCTTCTCCTACCACTGTCAGAAATAAGAGGGAAGTAAGGAGAAAGGTAACGTCTTCCTACTGTGATAAAGCTGGTCACGTGGAACGTGATTGTTTCCTTAAACAGAGGCGTAAGGGCATGGGGGATAGGCCTATGGCAGATAACAGTAAGGATGAGTACATGAGAGACTTTAAATCCGTAGTTCTGATGTCCATCCTGGGGAAAGTCTGTGTGAATGAGGAAGAGGAGGAGGAGAAGAGAAAGAGGGATGACACCTTTGCTGCCTTTGTGTCGTATGGATCTGTTAGTAAGAATGATGAAGTTAAACTTGTGAAGATCTTGAGAGATACAGGTGCAGTTCAAACGCTCATGAGAACGAAGGTGCTGGAGAAATTTGTGTATGAGGGTAAAAGCATCCTCATTCATGGTGTGGGGGGCAGTCTGTCTGTGCCACTCATAACCTTGGAGACCTTGTGACGGGAATGGTGACTGTGGGACTGATGAATGAATTGCCAGTGCCTGGGATTGCTCTTGTGTTAGGAAATGATTTAGCGGGGAGGAAGGTGAATGTTTCTCCTATAATTGTTTCCAGGTCTACTGATTGTGCTGCAGCAGGAGAGCTGAAGAAGGTACCAGCTGCATTTCCTGTTTGTACTGTGTTCGGGTCCATGTCTCACAAATATAATGGGATGAATGTGGCAATGGCGAAAAATGATGTTGCAAGGGTGCAAGGTGTGCTAGATGGCCCTAATGAGATAGGACTAGAGAAATTGTTCTCGCTGGCAAAGAGTGATGTGCAAGGTGTGCTAGATGACCCTAATGAGTTGGGACTAGATAAATTGTTCTCGCTGGCAAAGAATGATGTTGCAAGGGTGCAAAATGTACTTGAGGGCCCTAATGAGGTAGGGCTCGATAAATTGTTCTCGCTAAATGAAGGTGTGAGAGAGAGTGGATATGTCTCAGGTAAGGAGAGGACACCTGAGGTAAGCTCATTAACTAATCACCATATAACCGAGTTGTCAGAGATGCAGAAAACGGATCCAGAGTTGCAGAGAATGAAGGAGACTGCAGAAAATGATTCAATGTGTGGTGTGATTAATGAGGTGCCTATGCACAAAAGTGTTCCTCCTGATTGTGTGATAGAGGAGAAAGGTAGGAGGTATGTAAACTCAAAGGTGAGCCAGAAGGAGGTCACAAGTCTGGCGCTTGGTGGTAGTTTGGCTGGACACATGTCAGTGAAGGAAGACACGGGTGCTCCTGTGGCTGCTGATGGTGTTGCAGAGGATGGTGAGATGTTGGAGGGTGTCCCCCGGAATGCTCCGTGCCGGACGATGGAGATGGAACATGACATGGGCGTGGCAGATGCTGAGCCTGTCAAGCTGCGGCCGTGCCGAGTCAACCCCGAGAGAGCCAAGGTGACACACCAGGAGGTCAACGACGAGCTGCAACGCGACTTCAGAGAGCCATGCCAGAGTGAATGGTCCGTCACCGTCACTCTCGTAGAAAAACCAGGTGGGTCAGCAAGGTTTTGCATTGATGAAAAGAAAGTCAATGATATCACCATGAGTGACACTTACCATTTGCCTAAAATTTAGGAATGTATTGACCATGTGGGGGATGCCAAGTTCAAACTGGCTGTGGATGTAAGTGATTTGGGGACAGGAGCAGTCTTGTTGCAAGGGCAGTTAGTTCAGCAACCCACCCGTATCCCGGATCGCATCGGAGATCGGCCCAACATTCTTGACTTGTTTCTAACTTCCAACCCTTCTTCTTATACTGTCGATCTTTTCTCTCCTTTGGGCTCCTCTGACCATAAACTTATCTCTGTCACCTGTCCTATCTCTCCAGTACGGCCACCCGATCCTCCTAGCCGGCGGCGCTTGTGGCACTTTGGCGCTGCCGACTGGGAGGCTCTCCGGCAGTACTTCTTTGATTTCCCATGGAATGATTTCTGCTTCCGTGGCCGAGGACCCTCGGAGAGTGCTGAACGCATTACCGAGGTAATCCTATCGGGCATGGAAGCATACATTCCATTCTCTTTTTCTCAGACTAATGCTAAAAAATCTTGGTTTACTCACGCCTGTTCTACTGCTGTCCGCAATAAGGAGGAAGCATTCAAACGGTACCGACGCCTTAAAACTCAAGACTCTCATTCTTCCTATGTTTCTGCCCGGAATCAAGCCAAATCTGTTCTTCGACTTGCCAAACACTCTTTCATCAATAAAAAATGCACTGAACTATCAAACTCTAGCTCTTCCGAAGCTTTCTGGGATCTAGCCAAAAACCTCTCCAACAATTTCTCTTCCTCGTCTTTCCCTCCCCTTTCCCACTCTGATGGTACAACCATCACTTCTTCCTCTGACAAAGCAAAACTCTTTGCTCAAACTTTTGTTAGAAAATTCCCGGTGCGACCGAAGCCGCTCCAAGGACCTGTGCCCCCAGGGAGGGGGCAGGGGATGGTTGTGACGGTTTGGCTCCCGAAACTGCTCCCCGCGGCCAGCATCCGGTTGTCCTCCACTGGTCGTTAACCCGTTGAGCCCCGGCTAGTTATAATATTTTGTTCACCCCAGTCCCAAGCCATTTTCACTTATTTTTGTTGTTTGCTAAAATGGAAGACAAGGATGAGAAATGAAAAAAAAAAAAAAAAATCACCTCTGACATTTTTTTTTTGGGGGGGGGGAGCCTCAAAAAAATGTGTTGAGCCAAAATGGAAGAGAATGGTGAGAAATGAAGACAAAAATTAAAAAAAAAATCATTTCGGTCATTTGGGGGCGCATGACCACCCGCCCGGGAGCACTAGGGTAAAAACTGAGTATGGCATTGTACGGCATACATCCTAAGGAGTATCTCACATAAATTTCAAGCCTCTAGCTCCCATACGACCGGAATAATAAAGGTTCAAAGTGGCGGTGAACTAGGGGTGTAAACTATCCCCACTAAGCCCACCACCACCAGCCGCGCGGCTGTCTCGGCCCGGTCACACCTACTGGCCCGGCTCCCACACACACTACGGTACCTCCCCCTCCTATTCTCCCGCCATTTCCTACCTTACGAGCCACGTAAGTGTTTTTTATATGTCGGACGCACGTGATGCGTCGCTGGGAGTTGGTGATCAAAGACTGCCGACGCAACACGTGCGACGCTGGGTCTCACCGGGTTAATAGAACCATCCAGCTCTCCTGAGCTATCAGAAGAGACTGGATGACTCTGTTGTCGACGCCTGCCCAAGATGTAACACAGCACCCCATACCATTAAACACATCATAGAAGACTGCATTTCACACAACCACTTACGCCAACAACACAATCTACACTCAATGAGAGCTCTGTGGGAAAGCCCGATCATGGCCATGGCCTTCGTCAGGGACTCGGGGCTGTTCGGCCAGGCAACTTAGGGAACAACAACAACAACAACAACTTTTGTTAGAAACTCCACCTTGGATGATTCCGGTGCTATTCCTCCGTTTCCACCCTCCTCTCTCTTACTTATGCCTAATATCCTAATCTCTTCTAAAGATGTACTCTCTACCCTCTCTGGGCTTAACACTAATAAGGCGTACGGTCTGGACGGAGTTTCCTCCTGTTGTTCTCAAAAACTGTGCTTCCGTGCTGACTCCCTGCCTAGGCAAACTCTTTCGTCTCTGTCTATCCTATAACGTCTTCCCTTCATGCTGGAAATTTGCTCACATTCAACCTGTCCCAAAGAAGGGTGACCGCTCTCAACCCTCCAACTATCGTCCAATTGCTCTCATCTCTTGTCTTTCTAGAGTTTTTGAAAATATTCTTGCTTCCAAATTTCTAAAGCATTTCTCTTCTCATAATCTGCTCTCAGATCGCCAGTATGGCTTCCTTAACCTAACAAGTGCGCATGGGGGTAATTAGACACCTCTCCCTGTGCGCATGTATTTGAGCTGTTTCCGTCACTAAAATATTCATTGTACCATTAATAGCATTAGTACTTATCCATATGCGCCTATTATGGGTTGATTATAAAGGTATTAACCTGAAACAACAATAAAACGAGTGAAAACAGCGTTTGGATGGTCAAAATCGGAGATATAGCCCGCGAGTTGTATAATGTATGGGTGAGGCAAGCTGCTTTCCCGCCAATTTCCCCCAAGGCCACTGAGACACAGTCGATCGATACTCTCTCTCTCTCTCTTGCATTCGCTTGCTATCAGTGATGACCACACCCTGCAACCGGATTTCTAATGTTAGCACAAAAATATACATCAGAATAAGGGAATAACAGGGAAAATAGGTGATAACTGAAGGAGAGGAGGAAAGTGGGGAAGGAGGGGAGGTAGAGGACTGAGATTTTGCATGGCCCAGGGGCCAAAAAAAATAAAAAGATATTTTTTTTTTTTTTTTTTTTTTTTTTCGATGTCAAAAGTTGATTTTTTTTTTTCTCTGACTCTTAAGAGTCTCCCCGCAGTCCGCCGGGGGAACTCTTAAGAGTCTCCCGGCAGTTCCCGGGTTAAGGGTCGCTCTACTGGTGATCTTCTTTCATATCTTACTAACTCTTGGTCATCCTCCTTTCGGGACTTCGGTGAGACTTTCTATTGCACTAGACATATCGAAAGCTTTCGATAGAGTCTGGCACAAATCTTTAATTTCTAAACTACCCTCCTTCGGTTTCTATCCCTCAATCTGTGCCTTTGTCTCTAATTTCCTTTCCGGCCGCTCCATTGCCGCGGTTGTGGACGGCCATTGTTCACTTCCTCACTCTATAAACTCTGGTGTTCCTCAGGGCTCTGTCCTATCTCCTATTCTCTTTCTAATTTTTATAAAATAATGATCTCCTTAACTGTACCTTAATTCCCATCCATTCATACGCAGACGACTCAACCTTACACTACTCCATTATTTTTTCAGAACGCCCAAGCCAGCAATCCCTCAACGACAAATGTAATGAAGCCATAAAACTCTTAAATTCTGATCTAAATACTATCTCCAATTGGGGCAGAGAAAACCTTGTTTCCTTTAATGCTTCCAAAACCCAATTTCTCCATCTATCTACCCGTCAGGATCTCCCAGCGGACTATCCCTTATTCTTCAACAATACAAAAATCAACCATTCATCTTCTCTCAATATTCTTGGTGTCTCTTTTTCTTCTGGTCTCATTTGGAAGGACCATATTACCAGTCTTGCTAAGGCAGCCTCCCAGAAGCTGGGTGCGCTCAACCACCTTAGGGGGTACTTTTCCCCTGCACAGCTTCTTGCTCTGTACAGGGGCATAGTGCGTCCTTGTATTGAGTATTGTTCACATGTGTGGGGAGGTTCCTCTCACACCACTCTCCTAGACAAAGTTGAAAGGGAGGCCTTTCGTTCATTAACTCCCGTCCACTCATCAACTCTCTGCAATCTCTCTCTCTCCGCCGCAATGTTGCATCTCTCTCGCTATTCTATCGCTACTATAATAATCAGTGATCCTCAGAGCTTTCCCAGTGCATACCACCTCCTTTACATAGGGCACGTGGTACCCGTCTTGCAACTCAATCCCACCCCTACTCTGTGCAACTCTCCAACCCAAGAGTGAACGTTACTCTCAAACTTTCTTCTACGCAACAGCTGAGCTCTGGAACTCTCTCCCAGAATCAGTCTTAAATTGCTTCAAACTCCGTGTGTCCAGGCATTTTGGCTCGATCGTCCCTTGATTTTGGCCCTGTCACTCTTTCAACTATGGGGGAGGCACTCGCTATAGGCAATTCTGCCTTTTGCCTCCCTCAATCACATAGAAAAAAAAAAAAAAAAAAAAAGTAAAACATCCTGTATCTGGTGACACCATGAATATTAACTTTGTTCAAAATGCTTGCAAGGTGGAGTTTGTTCTTGCATGAGTACCACCTCAATATCATTCATATTCCAGGGAAATGTAATGTCATTGCTGACCACCTGTCCCGCATATAAAATATGTATGTGGATGCTTAAATTTGTCGCTGTCAAATTTCCTTTTTAAGGGGAAGGGTGTGATGTGTGGAGGAGGAGAGCAGAGAGAGGCTCAGAGCTAATCTACCCAGACAAATAAACATGGTATCGGGTTGTCAAACACCGAGGGGCCCCGTGAGAAAGGGAAAGTATGGGCATATTGACATCTTGGAACTGCTTCCCACGACATGAGAAACATTATAAGGAGCCAGTGTGACTCTGTTAACAGACTCGTGTGACTCCATTTGCTTGCCGAAAGTTAGAGGTTAGGAAGGAGATGTCTGTTATGCCCCATTCCCACTGGTGAGACAAGTCACGATTTTCGTCGCCGATGCCTTCGTTTTGTCAAATTCGCAAGAATACGTGCGACATTCACGATTTCGACCGTTACAAACAGATGACAAATTATGCTGGGCGAAGATGTCGCCGGTGTCGGCGACGCAATCGCCGACATCGGCGATGTTATCGGGGAAGTGAGCGATGTTTCGCCGATGAACCTCTGCGATGCATGTCACATTTTCAAAAATCTCTTGCGAGATCATGCGAGGATGAAAGAAAACTCGCCGGATGTTCTGCGACGCTTCGGCGATCCAATTGATGGTTCGGCGTTTACTTCGGCGAGGTGATAAGAGTATTTTTTTAAGGCACAAATTCTTGCGATTCATCATCGATCATCATCGATCATCGGCGTTGGCATCGCACATACGTCGGCGAGATCGGCGAAATCGGCGAGGTGTGCGCAGCTGAGCGAATGTAACGTGATTGTGTTAATATTATTTTTATGAATGTGTTAATTGCAGAGTGGAATTAGCATATCACGCCAAACTAATGGGCCGAACGTCATAAAATATGAAAACTAATGGGGTTAACCATGAGGAAGAAAGGGGACCAGAAAAACGACCCATCTCCCCTTAATTCGGAGGTTGGCAATGCTTCGCCGGAGACATTTTTCTATCAAATAATGTACAAATTTAGCTTGCTCTCAAAACAAAAAATATATATGTTGGCTCGCTACCGCTCACCAGGAAAATATTGAAACCTGGATGGGGGTAAACGTCTTAAAACAGTAGGCTGAACGGGGCCGAACGGATACAAGGCAAAGAGAGAGGAAGAGAAATAGAAAACAAAAAAAACGAGGAGAGAGAGAGAGAAAGAGTAAACTAAAAAAAGCGAGGTGGGCTCAATTGTTAAGCCGTAACGCAAACATTGAGCCCACCTGCTGTTTGTTGTTTTCTCTTTCTCTCCCTCTCCTCGTTTTTTTATGTTTTTTCTATTTCTTTCCCTCTCTCTTTGCCTTGTATCCGTTCGGCCCCGTTCAGCCTACTGTTTTAAGACGTTTATCCCCATCCAGGTGTCGATTTCTTCCTGGCGAGCGATAGGGAGCCAGCATTGTATGGAGAAATCCGGCTTCGCCGGAGAAATTTTTCTATCAAAAAATGTACAAATTTAGCTTACTCTCAAAACAAAATATATATATATATGTCCGCTGAACATATATCATCTATCATCTATCATCATTATTGGATTTTATAGAAATAAATCTATAACGATAGTGTTTCGCTCTTATAGAGTCCATTCCGCAGAAAAATATTAACTCTGTCGGTTTTCATCAATAATAACTGTTTTCACCAATAATAACTGCTTTTTATATTTTTTTGTTTTCATGAACGGCAAGAGAAAAGGTTATTCTATAAGATTTCATCAACAACAACAACAAAAATAACAATATGTGGAATTTCACCGTAGGTGAAACACCGTAGGTGTTTTGGTGACTAAATGGCATTACGAAAGGGCAGACTGGGAGGGTCTTCAAGGTTTCATTATTGATATTACCCTGGACCTCTTTCTTTTCTAATGATGCACACTCCACCTTGAGCCACATACAAGATTTTGTAAAAATTGGAATGGAAACTTTTATTCCTCATCAAAAGTACAGTAAAAGATCTAATTCACCTAAATGGTTTGACCATAATTGTGCTAGAGTAACTGAACAAAAAGCAATAGCCTACAATGCATACACAAGATCAAAAACACATGAAGCCTTCAATTACTTTAGAAACATCAGAAATCATGCCAAAACTGTATTAAACCTAACTAAATCAAACTTTCTCCACAAGCAGGCAAATAAACTTCTAAATAATCCAAATGATAACAAAATATTTTGCTCTACTCTTAACTCATTCAAATCCAACTTCACTACTGCTTCATCCATTCCACCATTAAAATCTCCGACTGGCAATCTTGTAAGTGACCTACGAAGTAAAGGTAACCTTCTTACGGATATTTTCTCCACCAACTCAACCTTAGATGAAATATATCAAGATGTCCCTGTACTTAATTTTAATTCGCCTGAAATTCCCACACCAGACATGTCAAAACTATTTTGCAGTATCTATCAGTAGATAAGGCTCCTGGTCCAGATGAAATTCCTCCAATAGTACTTAAGAATTGCTCCTTGGTGCTCGCTCCTGTATTGGCAAAAAATTTCCGTCTGTGTACTCATACCTCATGCTTCCCAGTACCCTGGAAAGAAGCAAACATCCATCCAGTTCCTAAAAAAGGTGCCTCTTCAGATCCATCAAACTACAGACCAATAGCTATAACTTCCACTCTTGGTAAAGTCTTTGAAATTATATTAAATAATCACATAATTAAGCATCTTGAGAATAATAAATTAATCAGTGATAGGCAATATGGTTTTAGACGATGTCGATCAACTGCAGACATTCTTTGCCTTCTTACCATCAAATCAACCAAGCTACAGACCAACATGGTGAAACACATACAATAGCACTGAATATATCAAGGGCATTTGATGGAGTCTGGCATCAATCCTTATTGTCGAAAGATGTCACACTACGGCCTTGCATCATTAGTTCCACTAATTTCTTCTTATCTTCATAACAAAAAAATATGTGTAATGGTAGATGGCCTTTATTCTCAGTTTCACTCAGTAAATGCTGGTGTTCCCCAGGGATCAGTTTTGGCCCCAACTCTGTTCCTCATTCATATCAATGATCTCATATCTACCACTCATAATCCAATACATTCTTACACAGATGACTCAACACTCCACAGTTCCTTCACATTTACCAATTCTTTCACCCAACCCGATCTTATAAATTCAAAAACAAACACTGCAATTTCTCTGAACCAGGACCTTTCTAGAATTAATGAATGGGGACAAAGGAATCTAGTTTCCTTTAATGCACAGAAAACCAAGTACATTCAATGTTCTAACCGACAGAAGAATCGCACTGACTCCCATATATTTTTTAATGATGTAAATATTCCCACTTCCCCTAGTATTGACATTCTCGGTGTAACATTAACTACTAACTTAAGCTGGACACATTATGTTAGAAGCATTGCTAAGAATGCCTCTAAAAAACTGGGACTCCTGTACAGAGTTCGAGAATTCTTCACTGACGAGCAGTTGGCCGTAATATATGAAAGTCATGTGCGTTCTCAGATGGATTACTGTTCACCTCTGTGGGGTGGAAGTGGAGTGGTTGCATTGAGGCAGTTGGACAAAATTCAAAATAAAGCTATTAGATTAATCAATAACCCTGCAATCACACATGACCTTCCTACATTATCCATACGAAGAAACGTTGCATCCCTTGCATTATTCTACAGATATTTTCACAGCAATTGTTCCGAGGAACTTGCTTCAATTGTGCCGCCTCTCCACATCTTTCCCCGTAGAACTAGGGCAGCTGAGAGCGCCCATGAATTTACACTTTCTCCTCCACAATGCAGAACTTCTGCTTATCAGAATTCATTTATCCCCAGAGCTACTACTCTTTGGAATTCACTTCCCTCGAATTGCTTTCCACAAACTTACAATCTACAAATGTTTAAATCCAGTTGTTACGAACATTTTATGAATGGAGGATGCCTTTAGGCACATGGACCTTTTTGTTTTATCTGTGTTTTTCCTTCCTCGTTCATTGTCTCTTAAAAAAAAAAGAAAAAAAAAAAAGTGAATCGATATCATCAGTCCGCCCATATTTGCCATAACTCTCAGTCGGTTTTCACCCACAATATTTGTTTTTTTATATTGTTTTGTTTTCATGAACGGCAAGAGGAAAGGTTATTCTATAAGATTTCATCAACAACAACAACAAAAATAACAATATGTGTAATTTCACCGTAAGTGAAGGCCTATCAGTCCGCCCGTATTTGCCCTACCTCTCAGTCGGTTTTCACCCATAATAATTGTTTTTTATATTGTTTTGTTTTCATGAACGGCAATAGGAAAGGTTATTCTATAAGATTTCATCAACAACAACAACAAATATAACAATATGTGAAATTTCACCGTAGGTGAAAGATATATCACTATAAGCCTAATAAAAAAAATGTACCCACCTCTCCGAAGTTGCTCTTTGGCCTCGGCAGGTGTGTCTTGAGCATTCTGTGACGTCGCAAGGCCCTTCACATGCCTCGTGCGGAGCATACCCCTGGCGGGTATACTCTCGGCGAGTATTCGTGCGCACGTCGACGACTAATCGACGAGGAAATCGCCGATGATCGTCGATGTTCTCGGAACATCCGAGAGCATCGGCGATCCGTCGTGCGACGTTTTGGAACATTTCAACCTATTTTCTTCGTGCGACAAACTCTGCGATGTCTCACCGATGTCGCAGATGATCACAGAAACCCTTCGGCGATGCTCGACGATGCTTGCGAGGGTAACCAATCATCATGAGTCCTTGTCCAAAATGTTGAACTGTGCGAAAATTATGCGACGACCCGTGAGGGCCCTTGCGAGGCCTGAGTGGCCTTGAAAGTCAAACGATTTTTCATGAGAGGTGTTGAGACATGTCACGAATGTGCCAATTTATTGGTTTCGGCGACGAAAATCGTGACTTGTCTCACCAGTGGGAAAGGGGCATTGGGAAATAAGAGTACAGAATCAGTGTCGTCCTGAGCCTGGCAGAGGACGGAGGTGGAAAGAGTCCCCCTCGCTCCGGTCTGGGTCCACCCCTGTGTGTTCGTGTTTTGCTGTCTCCTAATTTCGTGAGTTAAGACACTTAGGTGAGTGTATTGTTTGGTATCTTTGGAAGGGAGATGAGACAGCAATCATATTATTGTGTATGTGTATCGAGCCCTAGTGTGTGTGTGGTGCTATATATACTTGGTATGTGTTTATGTTGGTGTGTGTTTATGTGTTTGTTTAGTGGACACTGATTAGTGTCCTTGAGTAAGTACATCGTCCAAGCGTTATCTGGCGATAATCATCTAAACACGGTAGCCTGTTGTTACGCTGGCCAGCTTGCCAGAATGTACTCGTACTCGCTAGTGCTCGCCAGGGCAGTGAAATGGGCTATAATAATCGTAGAACGATGTTCTTTCTTTCTTAGTATTCATGTTGTCACAGACAGATCAGTGTTTGTCTTTATTCTTGTCTGTGACACTTGGAAGTATTTTATATCATTGATAGAGTTATAAGATATGTAGTGAGAATTGCTAGGAGAGAGAGCGAGGGAAGCAGCGAGGTGGTAGTATGTGCGTGTGTATGTACGTGTGCATTCCAAGCTTGGGCAGGGCCAACCGCTCGTGATTGGCCGGCGGGCCTGGCGTGTCATATGATGCCTGCTCTTCATGACGTAGTGGTCTGTGATTGGGGGCCGCTGTCTTAGCTCGGTGGGTGGGGGATCCTTCCCGCGTATCTCCTCAGAGCTTGGTATGTTGTGCTTGGTCCTAGACGTCCCTTGCATTCTGTCCCCAATCTAACCCTCTCTACTGCTGTTTCTCTCTCTGAATGCCTTCTTTCCAATACTTCTCATCTTTATTCATTTATCCATCCCTTCTGGTTCTGCATACGACTTCCATAGTCGGCCAGTCGTATTACCAGCACCAGTTCTCACATATATGTTTTGCACTAGCATTAGGGATTATTAGAGTCATAGTCACATGGTATCATAGTATTGGGTGCTTCTAATTATTGGGTTGTTCTTTCCTACTATTTAATGCTAGACAGTGGAGGGTATCTTTGGTCGTTGTCTGAGTTATGTATATGGCAAGTCAGAGCCTGTACGACTTCGACGGAGCTAGGTAGCCTGTAACCGTTGTGTATATTTTTCCTTTGCGAGCGTAGCAGTATACCTACTCTAATATGCCTACTCTTGCTTGTATGCTTGCTACCTCATTTTGTTGACCTTTGTGGAGCGCCAGGGTAAGACCAGATACTCGAGATATGGACTTACCAAGAGAGCCTCCTAGTCACTTAACGTAACATAAGGGAAATCTGTTCAGGGGAGACAATAGGCTATGAGCATGCTTGCGCTCTGCCTAGGCTCCTTGTACCTCTTATGCCGCTGCTAGACTTTATTAGTAAGAAAGACAGCATTGTGTTTATTAACTTTAACTGTGTATGCTTTAGGAATTATTCACATATTATTTTAGCCTAGGTTGATGCATAGTGCACAACCCAGTTTGGCTGTTACGTTGGCTAAGGAAGTACTGTTTTTGAGTGGCTGTTATTAGTGCTGTCACAGAGTTGTTGCACTCCCTTGTTTTATGTATATGTATCCTACTTGTTGGTGTATTTAAGATATACGCTTTGGTGTCCAGCCCATGCATTATTTCTGTTCTATATTCGACGAGCATCTTAGAGCATCAGACGTTTTCAGAAGATTCCATATCTGTTTGCTGTAGGACTAGACTTCCAGTGTTTTCATAGAGCATTGAAGAGTTTAGTGTTGAGTTCAGACTCGCACTAAAGTTAACGTAAGCATATACTCCTTTATTAAATCTTGTCATAAGTTTATTTAAGCATTGTTATTACTTGAGAGCATTTTATTAACGTAAGTACTCCTGTTGTGAGTAGGCTTTGCCGTCACCGGAAAGCCTTTGTAGAAGTACACTTAACCCAGTTAATTGATTCCCCGTTATCCAGTAGATTAACTCTGGAGGGCGTAAGTGATTTGTTCACCGGCTTAATAGTTCGAGGGTTTGGAATTAGCGTACCGTTGTTGCAGATATAGCCTATCTTCTAGTCCAATATTAAGTGCCCTTGTTTATTTCGTAGTGCCGGTCGTAACAAATGGCGACCTTAGTCCAGTATATAGTGAAGTTTTTTTTTGGAGAAATCTTATTGCCATTTGGGGTTGAATTTATTTCTCGCAGTGTTGGCAGTGGACATTGTTGTGAGGATATATGGAACTTGTTGGAGTTTATTGGTGACCTAGTATTGAACTTAAAAACATCTTCGAATATTTGTTTGTGAATAAAGCTACGCGAGAGTTTGGCTACTTTTGTCTTGACTTGGGATTTGTTTTGTTTTACTCCATCATGTCACTGGACGGGTCTGAGCATAGTGAGGGCACAGTGCGAGAGACAGGTGAGGAGGTGGAGAAGGTGGAGTTGGTTAACGGCATTCGGGTGGTGAACAATGAGGAGGATGCTCGGAGGTTTTTGGAGGAGCCTGTGTCGGCGGACCGGGTGTCGGGGCTGGACCGGTACGGACTGCAGTGTATAGCCACGGTCTTAGGGTTTTCTGGTACTAGCGGTTTGTCGAGAAGTGAGCTGGTTACCTGTGTGCTGGGTGGGGTGCATGGGGGTCCGGGTGGAGCGGGAGCTGGGGCACCTTCGTCCCAGCCCCCATTCCACTCAACTCCTATCATGGCGCCCCCTCGGGGTCCGGAGCCGAGTACGTTCCCGCAGGCTGATGTCTGCTGGCGGGTGGGTATGCCTCTAGGTGACTCACGGGGTGGGTCCCCAATAGTAGCACCCCCTCTTCAAAGTTTGTCTCCTGAGATGTTGCTTCAGCTAGAGCTCGCAAAACTTAAGCAGCAGGAGCGACAGGCTGAGCTTGAGCTCGAGCAGCGAAAGCATGAGGCTGAGCTCAGACAGCAGCAGCAGCAGCGAGAGGCTGAGCTCAGGCAGCAGCAGCAGCAGCGAGAGGCTGAGCTCAAGTATGAGTCTGCAAGGTATTGTGCCGATATTGATCTAGAGAAAACTCGTGTAGAGGTGACGAGGAACCGGGTCGTCCAGGGGGGTCGACCCCATGACCAGTCCCTGTCGCATCTACTAAAGTTGGTTCCAGTGTTTGATGAGTCAGGTGTTACAGAATTCTTTCTTCGGTTTGAGAAAAAGTGCCGGGAGCACCAATGGCCCGAGGAAAAGTGGGCAGCCCTTGTCTCTTCACGATTGACGGGGAAAGCACTCAAGGCGCACGATGCTTTACCCCTAGAGTCTTGTGTTGAATATGAGGAGTTGAAAGAGGCTGTCCTGAGGGCTTATGAGTTGCAGCCAGAGACCTATAGGCTGAAGTTTAGGGCTGTTCCTAAGAGAAAGGAGAGTACTTTCCAGGAACACGCTAGAGAGCTGTCAGATGCGTTTGAGAATTGGTTAAGGTCGGAGAAGGCAACTACTTTTGATGCAGTGAAGCAATTAGTGTTGTTAGAACAATTTTTCAAATGTACTGGCAGTGACTTGACTCTTAACCTGAAAGAAAAGCAACCTAAAACTCTGCAGGAGATGGCTGAGCTGGCTGACCTCAGGTTGTCATTGATTCGTGGGTGCGGGTCTGCACAGAGAGCTGAGGCAGGTAACAAGGGGCGTACCACTCCCCCCCCCCCCCGAATTAATGACACAACTAATTACCCCTTTAAGAGTACTGGTGCCAATTTTGATCCCAAGTCGAAACCCTTCCCGTTAAAGAAAGGCCAGGGCCCTTACCCACCTCAGGGGAAGTCCAAGAGCGAAGTGGAGTGTTTCAAGTGTCATAAGAAGGGGCATATTGCGCGCTCATGTCTGAGCACACCGCCTACAGCAGTGGTGTCACTAGTGAGCAACATCGGTGTATCTTTGAGGTCTTCCGCGTTTGCCGGGGGTAAACAGTCGGTTGCGAAGTCACAGTCGGTGCAAAAGCAGCAGGAGGGCTCGTCACCCGTCCGAGATGCTTTTTGTGGTCATAGGGGGCACGGCACTGTGAGGTGGGCTGGTGTGGAGCATAGGCTTGAGTTGCTGCATGATACGGGCGCTTCCCAGACACTTCTTAAGAACTTCACTGGCAAGCCTATTAACGCGGCTTGGGTTGTGGTGGTTCAAGGCATCAATGCTACGCGGTCTTACCCGCTGGTCAGAGTGGAGCTTGAGGTGGACGGTGTGACACGGGAGTTGGATGTGGGTGTTGTGGAGAAATTGCCAGTTGAGGTGGTCGACCTCCTTCTCTGTAACGACTTTGCGGTGCCTACTTCCGAGGTTCCACCCTTAGTCGTTGCCGAGAAGATGGCCGACACGAGTAGGGAGGGGCAAGAGGGGCTCGAGAGATCTCAGTCCATTCAGGTGTCACAGCCTAGTACCCAGGTTTCAGACCAGCGGAGGAAGGGTCGGAAGGAGAAAGTCAAGGCTGGTGGTCGGGTTGAGAGTTTGGACCCAGCGACACTCCTTGGTGACTCGGTACTTGCACCAAATTGGAGCTCCGGAGTGGCCCCAGAACCTGTCCCCCCTACTGACATGGTAGGGTGTGATGGCACTCCGTGACAGAGTAGTTCTCAGGTGCAACTAGAAGATCCTAGTCTTGAAAGTTGTGGGAACGGGGCTATTGAACTCGATGAGGACGGGGAAGCATGTCATGTGAACCTGTTGAAGGAGTTTGTGAGGCGCCCACCTGAGCAGCCTACTGTCCCTGTGTTGGTCTGCAGCAGCCAAGGTGGAGAAGGAGAGGGGGGCAGTGAGGCACAGGTGGTGGAAAGTTGGGATTGTCATGTCTCGGTGGATCAGTGGGCGGGGAACACGAGGCAGGTGGCTGTGGGAGCGCTTGAGCACCTGCCTGAGCAACAGTGTGCAACGATCCAGCACCTACTCGGTTCATGCCCCACTGTTTGTGCCGAGCACCCAGGCCTCACAACTCATGCGGTGCACAATGTTCCGCTGGCAGGTCACATGGGTGTGAGTAAACCGTTGGCCTCGTTGTTTAAGTTGTTCAAGGTGGGCGACGAGGCTTTGGCATGGTTGTCAGGTCAGGGTCGACCCATGGCTGCTAAGGGTGGTGGTCAATATCAGGACATTAAGCAGATTGGTGAGGGTAACTATGGACTAGATACGCCCGATCGTCGCATAGCCTCCCAATGCTGCTTTAGTAAAATGCAAAAGCCCTACCATAGACGTACTGTATCTGGCCGTGGCGCTGAAGGCGGTGATGCTGCGCAGGCAGATGTAGTCGCAAGGAATGCGGGGGTGCGCATGTACGGTATCGGCGGGGAAGCATTAGCACTTATGAACTGCGGGAGTGACTGCACAGGTGGTACAGATTGTCCCTCTCATGACCTGGCTGTTTTAGGGACAGAGTTGGAGAAGGAGGGACACTATAGTTTAGAAACTGCGGTCCCAGCTTGGTTGTGGGAGGGCAATGAGCATGTTGTTCTTCGGGATAAGTTGCAACCTCTTGTTCCTAAGCGCCAAGAGAAGTTGTTTACTAGGCTGTGGCAGTACGTCCGCATGTTTGTTGATTCTCCAGGCCTGATGTCCGTGTGGGCACCCGACATAGAGACTGGAGATAGTGCAAAGCTCAAATTGGCTCCCTACCGTATAGATCCTGCTCGACAGCCTGTCGTGAAAGAAGAGCTGGACTACATGTTGGAAAAGGGTCTGAGGGATAAGGGATATCGTGAGTGGTCGTTGCCAGTGACTTTGCAACCTGGGTTGAGTGGCAAGATCCGTGTTTGTGTTGATTGCAAGAGTGTTGGTGCATCATCCCTGACAGACGCCTATACCTTATCCAGAGTTGACGACCCCATAGACCGCATCGGGGCTGCCTTGTTTATCACTAAGGTGGAAATAGTGAAAGGTTATTGGCAGGTCCCGTTGCCGGAGAGAGCGAAGAGAAGTGCCAGTCTTGTGATGGACTGGGCAGTTTATCAGTGTCAGGTGTTGTTTTGCTGCCGGAAAACAAGTTGGATGTGTGGCATATTAAGGGCACTGAAAATGTTTTGGCTGATTGTTTGTCACGGGAGGGTATGTTTTAAGGAGAACCCTCGCTGTTCAGTCAGTGTTTGTTTGAGTTTGGAGAAAAATTAGGCTTGCCCCTGTAGTGCAAAGCCGCCAAAAACACTATTAAAAAAATACAAAAACCTCACATAAAAACTCTTCCTTTTTTATAGTATAATGAAGTGTTTTATGTTTGTGATTGTGCTTTGTTTTCACAACTTGGGGGAGTAGCTGGGTGATGCGGGGTTGGTGGGCATTCTGTCTGGTCAGATGTGGCGTTTACCTGAGGTTAAAACGTCCCACATTTTGGGCGGGGTGTTAAACTGGCCAGCTTGCCAGAATGTACTCGTACTCGCTAGCGCTCGCCAGGGCAGTGAAATGGGCTATAATGATCGTAGAACGATGTTCTTTCTTTCTTAGTATTCATGTTGTCACAGACAGATCAGTGTTTGTGTTTATTCTTGTCTGTAACACTTGGAAGTATTTTATATCATTGATAAAGTTATAAGATATGTAGTGTGAATTGCAAGGAGAGAGAGCGAGGGAAGCAGCGAGGTGGTAGTATGTGCGTGTGTATGTATGTGTGCATTCCTCGCTTGGGCAGGGCCAACCGCTCGTGATTGGCTGGCGGGCCTGGCGTGTCATATGATGCCTGCTCTTCATGACATAGTGGTCTGTGATTGGGGGCCGCTGTCTTAGTTCGGTGGGTGGGGGATCCTTCCCGCGTGTCTCCTCAGAGCTTGGTATGTTGTGCTTGGTCCTAGACGTCCCTTGCATTGTGTCCCCAATCTAACCCTCTCTACTGCTTTTTCTCTCTCTGAACTCCTTCTTTCCAATACTTCTCATCTTTATTCATTTATCCATCCCTTCTGGTTCTGCATACGACTTCCATAGTCGGCCAGTCGTATTACCAGCACCAGTTCTCACATATATGTTTTGCACTAGCTTTAGGGATTATTAGAGTCATAGTCACATGGTATCATAGTATTGGGTGCTTCTAATTATTGGGTTGTTCTTTCCTACTATTTAATGCTAGACAGTGGAGGGTATCTTTGGTCGTTGTCTGAGTTATGTATATGGCAAGTCAGAGCCTGTACGACTTCGACGGAGCTAGGTAGCCTGTAACCGTTGTGCATATTTTCCTTTTGGAGCGTAGCAGTATACAAGCGAAGGGCTTTTGCCTACTCTTGCTTGTTTGCTTGCTACCTCATTTTGTTGACCTTTGTGGAGCGCCAGGGTAAGACCAGATACTCGAGATCTGGACTTACCAAGAGAGCCTCCTAGTCACTTAAGGGAAATCTGTTCAGGGGAGACAGTAGGCTATGAGCATGCTTGCGCTCTGCCTAGGCTCCTTGTATCTTTTATGCCGCTGCTATACTTTATTAGTAAGAAAGACAGCATTGTGTTTATTAACTTTAACTGCGTATGCTTTAGGAATTATTCACGTATTATTTTAGCCTAGGTTGATGCATAGTGCACAACCCAGTTTGGCTATTACGTTGGCTAAGGAAGTACTGTTTTTGAGTGGCTGTTATTAGTGCTGTCACAGAGTTGTTGCACTCCCTTGTTTTATATATATGTATCCTACTTATTGGTGTATTTAAGATACACGCTTTGGTGTCCTGCTCCTGCATTATTTCTGTTCTACATTAACGAGCATCTTAGAGCATCAGACGTTTTCAGAAGATTCCATATCTGTTTGCTGTAGGACTAGACTTCCAGTGTTTTCATAGAGCATTGAAGAGTTTAGTGTTGAGTTCAAACTCACACTAAAGTTAACGTAAGCGTATACTCCTTTATTAAATCTTGCATTAAAGCATTTTATTAACGTAAGTACTCCTGTTGTGAGTAGGCTTTGCCGTCACCGGAAAGCCTTTGTAGAAGTACACTTAACCCAGTTAATTGATACCCCGTTATCCAGTAGATTAACTCTGGAGGGTGTAAGTGTTTTGTTCACCGGCTTAATAGTTTGAGGGTTTGGAATTAGCGTACCGTTGTTGCAGATATAGCCTATTTTCTAGTCCAATATTAAGTGCCCTTGTTTATTTCGTAGTGCCGGTCGTAACACTGTCAATCAATGTTAATTGAATATCCGTGAGTGGTGTTTGTGTGTCTTACGCCGTGGTGGTGTTTTATGGTGTGTGTTAATTTGTGATTGAGTTTTGATTCACAGTTTATATTCAGTGTACTAACTGTGATTCACAGTTTATATTCAGTATACTAACTGTGATTCACAGTTTATATTCAGTATACTAACTGTGATTCACAGTTTATATTCAGTATACTAACTATGATTCACAGTTTATATTCAGTATACTAACTGTGATTCACAGTTTATATTCAGTATACTAACTGTGATTCACAGTTTATATTTCAGTGTACTAAGTGTTGATTAACCGTTTGTTTTCAGTGTCCTCATTGAGCGTTAATTCCTTGTAACGAGTGCATTTATTTAAAGCTTTCATTCTGTGTTTAGTCAATTCTTATTCATTGCTACTCAGGTGTTTCTTCTGGTGTTTTGTATCAAAGATCATTGCTTTGATTAACTGAATTATTGTGCTTATCAACCTGTTCGTTTACCCTAGTTAATTATAATTTAATTAATACGAAAATTAGTTGTGTTTGATATCATCCTTTTCTTCATTGTTGTATTAATAACCATTTTAAAGATATTACGTAGTCAGATAGCGTGTTGCCGGTGTTTGAATTTTAATCACTTGGGTTCAACACTGTAGGGCCGTGACAACTTGTAAAACATTTAATTAGTAAGAATGCTGCCACCGATTACCATATTACTATAAATATAATATGTTGATACTTACAGTAATAGGGGATTTAAATAAACTTGTTATCCAGCCACTAATGTATTATGTTTAAATGATGAGAACTTTAACTTACGAAACAAGAACAAACTATTTGATGCAGGAACAGTGATATACTATAAATATTCAATATGGGCGGGAGCCTAACCCCGAAAGGGGTTGAAATAGGGGAGCTATCCCCCCGCCAAAGGCGGCTTTCTAGGGCCTATCCTAGCTGATGCTGAGAGGATTGGGTTCTAGTCATGTGGTGATGGGCTGGTCTATCAGAGTGAGAGCTGAGCGATCTCTGCCATACCCATTGCTTACTCTGACTGTTCCTTTGACTTATTATTGACTGTATTTTCTAGATATCAAGTGATAGCGTCTGTTCCGTGGATTGACCTCCTCTACTGCCAATCTAGAGGTTGGCAGATTGGGAGCCAAAGCGTCACATTTTACTTTTGCCCCTCAACTTTCCCTTCATAATTGTTGAGAGGCACAGGGCCTTGGGTGGGGTTTTGGTTTTCCGGGCGTTTCCGCACCCTCCTCAGCTCCCCGCCTTGGAGTGGCTTCGGTCACCTAGGCTTTATTAGTGGTAAGCGGGGAGGGTTTTGTAGTGGCGCTCGGTAATGGCCTTGGCCTTACTCGGGACATTGGAGCTGCTTGGCCAGACAGCCTGGGGAACAACAACAACAACAACAACAACAACTATAAATATTAACAGGGAGTATTCTCCATACAGAGAGAATCTCCAAACATCTTATCGACTCTAAGCCCTTTTTTAAGTGTACCACATTTCTCTCCATATCTTACTCTACCCTTCTCTTCCACTCCCTCTGAGGTGATGGAAAATTCCCATGCACATTTCCGTTTTACGTGGACAAAGCCTGGTGACCGCAAGAGTGCATGAGTAGGATGGTGCTAAAACTGACAAGGGAAAACAAGACCAGGATATTACATTGATACCTCTAGATGTACAGTTGCCTGCTTTAATCTACCAATTCACTGCAAGTAAATTATCTTAAAATTATATGAGAGTTGTATTATTTATTTTTATATAAATTACCAAGAGACAGAGAGAGAGAAAGAGAGAGAATATGTGAGAGAAAACAAATGAGTGAGCGAGAAGTATCCGAAAAGGCCAATGTGTATGTGCACTGTGTAGTATGTATGTGCCCTATATAACAGTGTGATAATAATATCCCTCTAACCATTACAATCATAGGTCATTGTTTGAGTCTATTAGTGTTGATAATGACTGATGGAGTGTGTGTGGAATTGATGCAGCTTGTATTGGTCTTACTAACAATTATCACCCTTGGTAATACACTACTATATTGTAGATCATGCTGTGATAATTAGTACTGTGGTACAATTATATATATATATTTTTTCTATGTGAGTGAGGGAGACAAAAGGCAGAACTGCCTGTAGAAAGTTCCTCCCCCATATTTGAAAGAGTGATGGTGCCAAAGTCAAGGAACATTCGAGCCAAAATGCCTGGACACACAGAGTTTGAAGCAATTTAAGTCATAGGAGGAGGGAAAGACTGATTCTGGGAGAGAGTTCCAAAGCACAGCTGTTGCATGGAAGAAATACTGAGAGTAACGTTTCAATCTTGGTTTGGAGAGTTGCTAAGAGTAGGGGTTGGATTGTGTTGCCAGACGGGTACCACGTACCCTACGTAGGGGAGATGGTATACACTGGGAGAGCTCTGAGGAGCACTGATTATTGTAGTAGCGATATAATAGCGAGATAGATGCAACATTGCGGCGAAGAGAGAGAGTTTGCAGAGAGTTGGTGAGTGGGCGGAAATTAATGATACACAAGATTGACAGCACAGTAATATCTAGTAAGAGAATGACAGGAAATTTTGAGCCATAAAGTTGAAAATTCAGAGGAGTCGAAATCGGGAACAGGAGAGCACGTGAGTTTGTTGTACACATATGCACAACATCCGCCTTTGGGTTTGAAACTAGGATAGAGAAAGTAGGAGGATACACAGAAGGGGCTGCTGGCAGTTCCTTCAGACACCTGTGTTTCGGTGAGGAAAAGAAGATCAGGTGTGTAGGAGGAGAGATGGTGTTCAACAGAGGGAAATTAGAGGAAAGTCCTTGTATGTTGCAAACGTTAATAGAAAGAGTAATAGGCCGATGTCCAGGTAATTTTGAGGGGTCGTCAGGTGAAGGTCGGGCAGGTGTGTGGGCATTTATGGACCCCTCCCCACCCCCTCCCTGGGGACTCTGAGGCTTGGCTATAGTTCATCATATTTCTTTGTAAACAAAAATTTGGTGTGGAAGAAGGAAGTGTGGTGTGCATGTTTAGTGTATTGAAGTGGATAGGACGAGGAGGTGTTTGTGAGAGCTAGCTGGATTACTCTCTGTGTAAGTGAGGCACAAAGGAATCAGTAAGACAGGACAATCAAATGAAACAGGAGTTCCAGCGACTCCTTATCAAATGCCTACAGCCTCTCCAGGGTATAGCCCTGTTCGATTGGTGCCTACAATCTACCTCCATTCCCCCTATTAGTCGCCTTGTACGACACGACACACAGTAGGATGCGTGGGGCATATTCTTTGTTTCCTCCACCATTAGATGAAGGCCCTCTTACCCCCTGGGGTAATATCCCTTGCAACATACTGTATAGCTCACAGCAATCACACCATTATCTCTCATTCTCGCTCCCTTCTAACATAATCCACCCGTTGACCTCACATTGAATGGGGTCACACTATCTATGTTTGATCAGGGAATTGTGCATCATCTCTGAGATAATGCTCACAAGATTAGCATTATACATGATCCCCCTGCATTTCACCATCTCTCCACATATTAGTATATAATTATGTCTCCCACTCTCCCTTGCGTCCACGATGTTGGGCGACAATTTAGTTTGTCATTGTCTTTCCCTTATACTGTATATGGATACCCTAGAATGGTTTCCAAACATGAACATTTAGCAGGAAAATAATTGGTCCTCAATAAGGTTCCTGTCGCAAGGTAGTACATGTATGAGGAAGAACTACCACACACTATGGTTGTTAAGATGGTAGTCTGTGGTTGACAACAGGTTGGTCTGAATCAGACCATTATATGTTCTGTCTGTAATCTCTGGTCAGTCTAACACCACTGACACTGGTTGTATTGATCATATGATGTCCTTATATTAAGGTTGAGATGGTGATATATACATTTATTGGCGATGGTACAGTGGCCACCAGGTTGTTTTGGTGGTGGTGAGATAGATAACAAAATATGAAGACATTTTGTGTAATGGTTGAAGTAGTGGTAAATACTACCTCTAAACTAGTTAACTAGCTTGTATGCAATCTCTTACTTTGGTCCTTAATATAAGTTAATGGTTGACATAGTGGTAAATACTACCCTATTAAAAGTATGTAGGCCAGAAATTGTGACTATTAACCTCTGTAACTCAAAGGGGGTTACAGTAAATGGGCTGTACATTTTCAGACCTCTTCCTGGCAGACTCTTCTTAAATAGTGTAAATAGTATCTGGTTTACTCTAGTCTTTTGTGAGTTTTAGAGGTTAATGTTCTAAAAGTTTTGGCCTACTATTTTTTGGAACAGGGCTTAGATATGGTTAATTGATGGTGTTACATTGTATCTATTGTGTTGATCATTCGGGCGGTATGGGCTAAATGGGGGGGGGGGGGTAGGAGGGGGATGATTACAATTATGATAGAAAGTCGTTTAACAATTAAGTTATATTTCTGTTTCTTAATACAGACTACTTCTCCAACACTGATTAGAATTGTGTTTAATCTTTATATTTTGTAGCAAAATGTTAAAATAATTAGTGATAACAATTATATTTGTACTTAAATTATGTAGGAAAGACAACATTTTAGTTTGACTGGTGGTGTACTGTAGGTGAGAGTCAATGTTCTTAAATGAGTTGTTTGATATTGTTGAGTTAAAGTCAATTAGGATAGAGGTATATTTGATATGAGTGATATAATATGGGTGTCTGAGTGAACGTGTGTTAGTAATGGAGTATTTGAGAGAGTGTGACATTGAGCGTTTCCGTAAGTGACTGTATGTGTCTGCACAAGAGAATGTCTTATTGTCATATGAACACAGTAGCATAATGGTAACATAACATTTCACTATTATTATTATTATTTGTTATGTGTGTGTGAAGGAAACAAAAGGCAGAACTGCATGTAGCGAGTGCCTCCCCCAGAGTTGAAAGAGTGACAGGGCTAAAATTATGGGACGTTCGAGCCAAAACGCCTGGACACACGGAGTTTGAAGACATTTAAGTCATAGGAAGAAGGAAAGACTGCTTCTGGGAGAGAGTTCCAGAGCCCAGCTGTTGAATAGAGGAAAGACTGAGAATAACGTTTCACTCTTCGGTTGGAGAATTGCACAGAGTAAGGGTGGGATTGTGTTGCAAGATGGGTGCTACCTGCTCTACGAAGAGAGGGTGGTATACACTGAGAGAGCTCTAAGGAATACTGATTATTGTAATAGCGGTAGAATAGTGAGAGAGATACAACATTGCGGCAATGTTTGAACAATACTCAATACATGGACGCACTGTGCCCCTGTACAGAGCAAGAAGCTGTGCAGGGGTAAAGAACCCCTTGAGACAGTTTACCCTGCATTCAATTACGGTAAATCGAAATTACATTAGGACACAATCACTTGGTCCATCCTGCTAGTGCACTACCAGCCACACTAATAATTACCACTTAGCATTTATTAATAACGGTAATGAAAGTGTTGTAACTTGTCAAACTATTACGTTTAGTTTAATTAATACTGGTAGTGCTATAATAGACGTTATCAATTAACTTTAAATTATAATGATCATATATCAATATTTGTGTATTAATAATATGTGCTTTGTTTCATGTTTTAAGACCGTATTCCGTTTACAACTATGAATGCTCTCTCTCTCTCTCTCTCTCTCTCTCTCTCTCTCTCTCTCTCTCTCTGTTTCAGTTACTCGGGGGGGGGGGCGGGTTGTAAAATAGTAGACCTACTTAAGCCTGAAATATGTGTTGGACTTACAAATATCTGTTACTACCTTTGACAATTGCTGAATGCGTTTAGTTTTTCATAGAGAGTTTACAGCTTTACTCAGACAATTTTTTGTTTATAAAAGACTTCCGTCTACGTATTGGGAAAACCTGTTATCCTCCGGTAAATTACGGGGGTGAGTGAGTGAAATGAGAGACAGTGAATTGTATGATGGATACATGTTTTTCATAATACGTGTTGCTAGCCCCAAATGCGCGAGCAACTGTGGCTTTCAACCATCCGACACATCTTTTATTTATGTACATCAAACATGTTAAATACGAATAAAGTTTATTTTCATACCTACCGTGGAAAGACTACGGATACACCACTCTTGCCCGGGCCTCACACAATGGCATGGCCCAGTCGTACTGAGCTCATGTCGCTGGTGGCATTGCCCGGAGGATAGCCATCCCTAGTCTTTGCTTGAGCCAGAGGGTTTCCCGGGGTTCTCCTGAAACTTTTTCTGATTTTACGGCCTATTTCATTCACCATATTGAGGGTGGTAGGGCCGAAGACTCCTGAAGTTTCGAATGCCAGAGGCTCGAACTGATGACTTCTGGCGATGGCTTGATATTTTTCTCGCTTTCTACTTTCTGCTATCCGGGCGGCTTCACCTGCTTCGTCGGCGTTTCTGGCGATGTTGGTTATGGAGAAAGTGTGGCATCCCACACGAGGCACCGGCCATTCTTGTAAGGGAAAGTGGTCATCCCATCTGGCCGTTTGCCGTCTTCTCTGAGAAGTCCATGTGGTTCAAGGATTGATGCACGGTTAGCACTCTGCAGGGCCCGTTTTATGACATCATTTAGTGCAGACTGTCTTGGCAGGCAGCCTGTGCTGTGATTACATGACAAGACAATTACTTATTTGTAATTCAGTACTGAACAGTTCATATTTGTTTTCCAATATTTGACGCAAGAACTCGGCAGAGTAGAAGATAACACTTTTTGGAGGTTATCGAATATTGCATGCTCTTTTGATTTAGATATGTACGATCCTAGCATGACCAGTAGTTATTGAGACTGTCAATTTCAAAGTTTGCCTCACGTGCCTCCTGCATGTCATACAAGGTGACTAAAGAGGTTGGGTTGGTTGGGCCTGCAACCTTCCACCCAATCCTACAGCAACATACAGCAACAGATCATCCTCGGACACTGACAGACCTACTGTTAACTAACACCGACCGCACAAGGACTGCTTAAGGATTGCGACATGGAATGTAAGAGGTGTGTATGATGACACATAAGAGAGAGAGGTCCTGGAAATATTAGGGAATGCCTGGCTGGATGCATGTGTACGTGACTGAGACCGTGTGAATAAATGGGAATGTTGAATAGGTGTGGGTGCTGGAGTGAATGATAATGAGGAAGCGAAAGAATTTTAGTTTTCTTTTATATATTCCAACTACTCCCGCTCGGGCATAGGCTGAGAGCCTGTATATCCAACCGCTCAGCACGGTGAAGCCTGTGAGGACTTGCTCCAGCCTAGGGAGTGAGACATGTGAAGCACTTAGAGTTCAACTCATGGCTCGAAGCAGCCCCATCTCTGAAGCTGCTTCACCTTCGTACGTCACTGTCTCAAACCCTAGACTCGGACCCTCACTCTCAGAACGCCACCTATTGAGCTCACTAGGAATTATCCCCTTATAGCATATTTTGAATATGGGAATACTCATACAGTACTATTAAATCAGGGAACAATGGGGGTATTTTTTGGGAGAAGTTTCGGTGGGCTTTTTGGTAATGCATTGATACTAGGTACAGCACAATAATATCTTCCCCTTGATATATCCGGATTCGAACCCGGGACCATTGGAGTACCAGTCCAGTGGCAAGACTACTCTACCACACCCTCCCAAGATGTGTCTATGTTTGTAAGTAACAAGTGGAAGGAGCGAATAAGAGACTATGATTCTGCGGGTGCAGAACCGTCTGCGTATTTTAAACAGCGTGTTAACATTTAGACATATTTAGGTATGTAAGATTAAGTGAAGTGGGACAAAATGTAAATTATTATGATGGATATATACTTGTCATAATATGTATTGCTATCCCCAAACGCGCGTGCATGTGTGGCTTTCAACTATCCGACATATTTTCTTACTAACTTGTAGTAATACTGTGAACAAACTATATACATTAACAAGGACGAAACAAGTATCCTTTTACCCCTTCAAAGTAAATGAGCCTTTGGAAAGGGGAGAAGTTCCTTGTCACAACTTACTCAGGTGTAAGTAACTTTCTGAGGTTATTTTTACACACAACTTTCTTAACAAGGGGGTAGAGGGGCAGGAGAAAAACAATTATAGAGCATTGTTTTATGTTTATAACTTCCACGGTTATGATCGTTCGGATTTATTTTGTTTTCGAGCTAAAGCTTTTCACATTTGTTGTAGATCTCTCCAGTGTCACTGTTTTACTTCTGGTTCCGTTTGTGTTCTTCTTGCTTTATATAAAGATTCTATAATGATTTAATGATTTACCGAAATCCATCTCTGCCAGTTATTTAATTATGCATGCCATTCAGTTATTCTTCTAGATTCAAATATGTTATGCCGGGTTGTAATCCAACTCGCTTCAGTATTATCTCTTTATAAATCCGGGCTTCGGATACTTAGATTTGGAAAATGCTCAACAGGAACACATCGAACTTCGTGAATATGATAAGTATTTACTCAATCGGGCAATCAATAACACAATAAACACATAGGATAGTTTCACTCTTATTTATTCAAATGGTTATAGAATACATAGTATGGTGGTACGAACTCCACTATTATATAGAATACATAGTATGGGGGTACGAACTCCACTATTATATAGAATACATAGTATGGTGGTACGAACTCCACTATTATATAGAATACATAGTATGGTGGTACGAACTCCACTATTATATAGAATACATAGTATGGTGGTACGAACTCCACTATTATATAGAATACATAGTATGGTGGTACGAACTCCACTATTATATAGAATACATAGTATGGTGGTACGAACTCCACTATTATATAGAATACATAGTATGGTGGTACGAACTCCACTATTATATAGAATACATAGTATGGTGGTACAAACTCCACTATTATATAGAATACATAGTATGGTGGTACGAACTCCACTATTATATAGAATACATAGTATGGTGGTACGAACTCCACTATTATATAGAATACATAGTATGGTGGTACGAACTCCACTATTATATAGAATACATAGTATGTGGGTACTAACTCCACTATTATATAGAATACATAGTATGGTGGTACGAACTCCACTATTATATAGAATACATAGTATGGTGGTACGAACTCCACTATTATATAGAATACATAGTATGTGGGTACTAACTCCACTATTATATAGAATACATAGTATGGTGGTACGAACTCCACTATATAGAATACATAGTATGGGGGTACGAACTCCACTATTATATAGAATACATAGTATGGTGGTACGAACTCCACTATTATATAGAATACATAGTATGGTGGTACGAACTCCACTATTATATAGAATACATAGTATGGTGGTACGAACTCCACTTATATAGAATACATAGTATGGTGGTACGAACTCCACTATTATATAGAATACATAGTATGGTGGTACGAACTCCACTATTATATAGAATACATAGTATGGTGGTACGAACTCCACTATTATATAGAATACATAGTATGGTGGTACGAACTCCACTATTATATAGAATACATAGTATGGTGGTACGAACTCCACTATTATATAGAATACATAGTATGTGGGTACTAACTCCACTATTATATAGAATACATAGTATGGTGGTACGAACTCCACTATTATATAGAATACATAGTATGGGGGTACGAACTCCACTATTATATAGAATACATAGTATGGTGGTACGAACTCCACTATTATATAGAATACATAGTATGGGGGTACGAACTCCACTATTATATAGAATACATAGTATGGGGGTACGAACTCCACTATTATATAGAATACATAGTATGGTGGTACGAACTCCACTATTATATAGAATACATAGTATGGTGGTACGAACTCCACTATTATATAGAATACATAGTATGGGGGTACGAACTCCACTATTATATAGAATACATAGTATGGTGTACGAACTCCACTATTATATAGAATACATAGTATGGGGGTACGAACTCCACTATTATATAGAATACATAGTATGGGGGTACGAACTCCACTATTATATAGAATACATAGTATGGTGGTACGAACTCCACTATTATATAGAATACATAGTATGGTGGTACGAACTCCACTATTATATAGAATACATAGTATGGTGGTACGAACTCCACTATTATATAGAATACATAGTATGGTGGTACGAACTCCACTATTATATAGAATACATAGTATGGGGGTACGAACTCCACTATTATATAGAATACATAGTATGGTGGTACGAACTCCACTATTATATAGAATACATAGTATGGTGGTACGAACTCCACTATTATATAGAATACATAGTATGGTGGTACGAACTCCACTATTATATAGAATACATAGTATGGTGGTACGAACTCCACTATTATATAGAATACATAGTATGGGGGTACGAACTCCACTATTATATAGAATACATAGTATGGGGGTACGAACTCCACTATTATATAGAATACATAGTATGGGGGTACGAACTCCACTATTATATAGAATACATAGTATGGTGGTACGAACTCCACTATTATATAGAATACATAGTATGGTGGTACGAACTCCACTATTATATAGAATACATAGTATGGTGGTACGAACTCCACTATTATATAGAATACATAGTATGGTGGTACGAACTCCACTATTATATAGAATACATAGTATGGTGGTACGAACTCCACTATTATATAGAATACATAGTATAGGGGTACGAACTCCACTATTATATAGAATACATAGTATGGGGGTACGAACTCCACTATTATATAGAATACATAGTATGGTGGTACGAACTCCACTATTATATAGAATACATAGTATAGGGGTACGAACTCCACTATTATATAGAATACATAGTATGGTGGTACGAACTCCACTATTATATAGAATACATAGTATGGTGGTACGAACTCCACTATTATATAGAATACATAGTATGGTGGTACGAACTCCACTATTATATAGAATACATAGTATGGTGGTACGAACTCCACTATTATATAGAATACATAGTATGGTGGTACGAACTCCACTATTATATAGAATACATAGTATGGTGGTACGAACTCCACTATTATATAGAATACATAGTATGGTGGTACGAACTCCACTATTATATAGAATACATAGTATGGGGGTACGAACTCCACTATTATATAGAATACATAGTATGGGGGTACGAACTCCACTATTATATAGAATACATAGTATGGTGGTACGAACTCCACTATTATATAGAATACATAGTATGGTGGTACGAACTCCACTATTATATAGAATACATAGTATGGTGGTACGAACTCCACTATTATATAGAATACATAGTATGGTGGTACGAACTCCACTATTATATAGAATACATAGTATGGTGGTACGAACTCCACTATTATATAGAATACATAGTATGGGGTACGAACTCCACTATTATATAGAATACATAGTATGGTGGTACGAACTCCACTATTATATAGAATACATAGTATGGTGGTACGAACTCCACTATTATATAGAATACATAGTATGGTGGTACGAACTCCACTATTATATAGAATACATAGTATGGTGGTACGAACTCCACTATTATATAGAATACATAGTATGGTGGTACGAACTCCACTATTATATAGAATACATAGTATGGTGGTACGAACTCCACTATTATATAGAATACATAGTATGGGGGTACGAACTCCACTATTATATAGAATACATAGTATGGGGGTACGAACTCCACTATTATATAGAATACATAGTATGGGGGTACGAACTCCACTATTATATAGAATACATAGTATGGTGGTACGAACTCCACTATTATATAGAATACATAGTATGGTGGTACGAACTCCACTATTATATAGAATACATAGTATGGTGGTACGAACTCCACTATTATATAGAATACATAGTATGGTGGTACGAACTCCACTATTATATAGAATACATAGTATAGGGGTACGAACTCCACTATTATATAGAATACATAGTATGGTGGTACGAACTCCACTATTATATAGAATACATAGTATGGTGGTACGAACTCCACTATTATATAGAATACATAGTATAGGGGTACGAACTCCACTATTATATAGAATACATAGTATGGTGGTACGAACTCCACTATTATATAGAATACATAGTATAGGGGTACGAACTCCACTATTATATAGAATACATAGTATGAGGGTACGAACTCCACTATTATATAGAATACATAGTATGGGGGTACTAACTCCACTATTATATATATACAGTAGAATAGTAAGTAAGTATCATGTGACTGGAGAGAGTTGAATAAGTTTTACTCTCTAGTGAATTTCAGTTTGTCACTTACATAGTAATTGAAGAGAGAAAATACGCAATGATGGGCAGATACATATATACACAAACAAGAATCATTGACAATAATATATATGCGAGCCAAGTGTCTAACGCGAAGTATTCTGGGAAAGGTAATGTAAAGTATGGAACTTATCTCTCAGTTGCGCGTGGGTCTGCGCAGTGGGCAAAAGAAGTTAAGTCGCGCTCAGGTGAGACTTCAAAAGGTACCGTCCTGGGTACTATAGGTCAGATGGACTGGGATCCTTGAAAATAACAATTCACTTTAATGCGATAGAAAATCAGGTATTAAAAATATAAATTCTAATTGACTCTAGGAAGGAAGATAGTTTAAATCTGAATTCAACTATCTAAGAGTTATTACGAATTATCTCTCACACGAGACATAATATTCGATCATAGAGGAGGTCAAATTACACGGGTTGAGGAACTCAGATTCACAGTAAATATAGTGACTGAATCGGAATAGATAAACTATAATTTAATATAGATTGGAATAAATTAACCAACTACTTAAGAAACGCAAATGAAAGAGTGTTGTAATATAGCTTAAGAAAGAGCTATCTTGAATGGGCGTACACGACGAAGTTGCACTTAGGAAATACCATGAGTGATGGCATGAAAGGAGTTTTGAATAAATTAACAAATTCCTAAAAGAACGCAGAACTATGTAGCGTTGTATTATAACTTAAACAATGGTTATAATGAATTAATTACTAGAAGAAGTAATACAATAATCAACAGCCAAATAATAGGCGGGATTGATCAAGGAATGTACAATCTGAATTCCTAGAATGGTGTTGAAAGAATTACATGTCCCGGATAACGTATATCGTTAGATTATTCACAAGAACTAATAGAAATCAGCTATCTTGGCAAGAAATTAATTCTAACTCAAGGGAAAGGGTTCTTTAAATTTCGATGGGGAAAAATAGTACGATAAGTATTCTCTGGCGATAGTTACACTGATAAGATTATCCCGAATTGGGCGTAGGTTCTAGGTATATTGAATATAAGAATGGAATCGATTTACGTTATACACTTCACTTCGACTTTGATACACAAAGAATAATAAGACATAGAAGTAAAATCTGAGAGTATTCAACTAAGTATATGATACATATATGTTAAATATGTTACAGGGGGACAATGCCTAGTGAGTTCACTGCTCAATAGGTGGCGTTCTGAGAGTGAGGGTCTGAGTCTGGAGGATGAGACGGTGAAGCACTTGAGCGAAGCAACCAGCCGCTTCAGAGATGGAGCTGCTTTGAGCCATGATGGATGCTTCACATGTCTCACTCCCCAGGCTGGAACAAGACCTCACGGGCTTCACCGTGTTGAGCGGTGGAATGTACAGGCTCTCAGCCTATGCCCGAGAGGGAGTAGTTGGAATATAGAAAAAAAAAAAAAAAAAAAAAAAAAAAAAAAAAAAAAGTAACACGTGTAAAAATGACTATGTAACGTACATACAATCAAGGGTCTGAAGGATTAAATACAAATTATGGTAACAATATCTCGTACTTATTGAATCACTGTACAGATCAAAGTTATAAATCTTTAACGGGTATTAGAGAGTCAAGATATATCTTAGGCACAGACCTACAATTAAATGAAATAGAATACTCGCATATTTTATCTCACCTTCACAACATAGCCACAACTTATAACACGCAGAGACACTTAGGGTATGGGGTAGAGGTAGCCATGAACGATAATCTGGACGACGTAGGACTCGTGGTTCTGCTGGGCTGGACGTCAGGGGGAACTGCCTCTCTCACGGGTACAGGTGAAGTTGGCTCCGGGCTCCTCTGCACACTCTCGTTCTGGTTGAGTCTCAATAAAAATGTCTACCCACAACCGGCCTAACCAGTGGAAGATAGCAATCATATTTGCTAACTTCCTTCAATTTTAGTCAGACTATATTCGGTTTACTTTTAGAACTCTATTTGGTCTATTTCGAGATAATAGGGACATGTGGATATTGTTGTTTTTGCTATTTTGAAGGTAATTCTTAATCCAAAAATACACTGAAGTTATTTATATAAACACAAGGATATTCTCGATCCCTCAATATTACCCTCTTTGTTTCACAGGGTTGTATGTTGCATAATTATTGATTTTCTGTTCAACGTGATATCTGGCTTTTCTTAGTCTGCAGGCCATGTGTTTATTACTGATCACTTCATTTGCACTATTCCCAGTCTTCCCGTGAGGTACTGTAGAGGGGGTTTTGGCGTTCCCATTTGTGTAGATATTTCAATGGGTTTTGGTAAGGAACTTGCATAAAATATTCCTCACTGTATTGCCAATCTGGCTGGAACTGGTTATACGCCTTGGTCGTTTTTCTCTGGCCCTGCCTTTGGTTGAGCAGGGATCCCTGTGATTGGTCCGGACTCGAACTCCTTTTACGGGCAGACTGACTTAAACTCCCAGGGATTAGAGCATTGGTAGAACTGGTAAAAGGGACAGGCTGACCTATACTCTCAGGGATTAGAGCATGGGTAGGTCTGGAAAAATAGGCAGACTGATCTACTTGGGCAGGTGCCCAACCCCGAAAGGAGTTGAAATAGGGGAGCTATCCCCCCGCCAAAGGCGGCTTTCTAGGGCCTTTCCTAGCTGATGCCGAGAGGATTGGGTTCTAGTCATGTGGTGATGGGCTGGTCTATCAGAGTGAGAACTGAGCAATCTCTGCCATACCCATAGCTTACTCTGACTGTTCCTTTTACTTATATATTTTCTAGATCTCAAGTGACGGCATCTCTTCCGTGGATTGACCTCCCAATCTACCAAGATTGGAAGCCAAAGAGTCACATTTTTCCTTTGGCCCTCAACTCTCTCTTCATAATTGCTGAGGGACAGAGGGCCCCGGGTGGGGCTTTGGTTTCCCGGGTGTTTCCGCACCCTCCTCATCTACCCGCCATGGAGTGGCTTCGGTCACCCAGGTTTTATTGTGGTAGGCAGGGAGGGTTCTGTGGGGGTGCTCAGTTATTGCCTTGGCCTTGCTCGGGGCCTTGGGGCTGTTCGGCCAGGCAGTCTGGGGTACAACAACAACAACATCAGCTTGGGCTGGTGTTAAAGCATGGGAAACTGGTCTTGTTCTAGTTTCTCTCTTCTTCTCTTGATGTTGTCCTCTCCTGGTCTTCTTGGTTTCCTTAATGACAGCTATTCTGGTTCTGGTAGGCTGCTCCTTTCCTTGCATGATCAGGATGTCTGCTGTCACAGCCTTGTGCCTGTTGTCCAACCCCGTCATCTCAAAATATATTATATGTTTTCTACTTCAGACTTCCTACATGTCACAACAAAACAGTATTTTATCTCCCCATCCGCCATGTTCTACTTCCATCAAGTTATTAATATTTACCGTCTGACATTCAATAGTATATACCTTTCCCTGGTTCCACAATACCTGTTCACATATTATCTGTTCTTGTATACCTGTAATTCATGTTATTTGAGAGTGACTGACCTTCGGGAAGGTGGAAGAGGGAGAAACTGGTACAAGGTAGAGGAATGTTGAAAGAGGAAGGCCAATAATTTAAGATACCAGGAAATTTGGATATCGTGAACTTGTTGGCGTTACGAGAAAAAAAAAGGCATCAAGATGTTTTATAAATATGTTACTGATTTCAAGTACCGTGATTTTTATCTTTATACCACAATATATCGAGGCAATGTTCCGTACCCACATTTTTGTTTGTATAACTCACAAAAACGTAAATATATATGCTTCGCAAAAAGATGTTTGCACATATCTTCATATTTTCTGTCCCCTATTGACCATGTTTGTCCTCCAATTACCTTTGCTCTCCCTTCCACTCTCACGTTCTTCAGGTTCTTAATAGCCCTCACTATTTTCAATATTAAAGATCAGGAGATGTTATTGGAATTTTGGGACTGGTTTGTGATTTAGATTAAATAATATTGTTTTGCTAAATCTGCAATGCGTTATTTGTACATAGCGATGTTGTCTATATATTGTGCTGTTCCTGTTTTGGTGTGTTTGTATAGAGTTGTACATTTGAATACAAGGTTTAATAACAACAGAGTCTTATTTAATTAAAGGTACCTTCGGATGTTGATAGGAAGGGGAAGGGGGTACATTCCGGAATATAATCACTGTATAAACATCTTATAGTAATTAATAACTTCAAGATAAGGTAAATGTACACGGGAACTTGAGAATACAGTGGCTTAAGGCAGACACAGTCATAATGAATAGTTAACACAATGATAATATTAACAGTAAGGAAGAGAGAGAGAGAGAGAGAGAGAGAGAGAGAGAGAGAGAGAGAGAGAGAGAGAGATGAAACACCGAACTAGCAAATATTCATTTGTAATTTTGGCATGCAAAGATCAAAACATTGGAAAATGATGAAAAGCACATGAATACAAGTATGACGCATGCAGAGCATAATTAATTAATAAGACAAGGAAGGGGAGAGGAGAGAAGGGAAAATGAGAGTACAAAATACATTACAAAACTTCAGAGAAAAAAAAATTAAATGACATTGGAACACAGAAAAAGGGATCGCATATATAGACTTTGAAGTATGGAAATATACACAAACACAACTATTATATTTTAACAGAATATGACATGAAATTAATGGAAATGTATACACTCTTATATTAATACCTATGTTAGAAATATATACATTATTTACTTGTAAATTGTTTAACAATAATGTTATAGAATATTGTTTTCAAAATATAATAGAACCGAGTGTATAAATAATACACAAGTAACAAACACCAACCAAGCTACTGTATATGTTGAGGAAACACACTATTGTATTATGGAAAAGCAGATCTTGTCCAACAACAAATATACAGAAGATGACACACACCATGCAAGGGAAAGTTATAATTATACCTGTGAAAAACTGTGAAGGAGTAAATCACTAAGTATAAGAGACATATATGAGAAGCCAGATAATAAGATAACATTGAATAATATACAGTATATGATGATAGAAATATGGGAACCAGGCGGTGGGAAGTAAGAACGAAAACAATATTTATTTTATGAGGGGGGGGGGGGGGTTTGCTGGACCTTCTTTTCCCTCATGATTAGCTCATTAGATTTGAGATATTAAGATGCTCACCTCATTAGTTTAGCGACGTTAAGACCTCGCTGCCATTTAGGTGTCGAGTCTTTAAGAGGGGAGGAACCGGCCTAGCTCAGGCCCGAAAAATGTACACATTTATCATGGAAGTTTTTTATATATTTTTCTGGCCTATGTATCCCCTTATTAAGAAAGTTGTGTTTAAAAATGAGCCCAGAATGTTACATACAAACAAAGTTGTGACAAGGGAATTTATACCGTTTCTGAAGGCTCATTATGCAGGTGAAAAACATAAATTGTGTCCGTCTATTCCCTCCTGTTTCCCCTATCTTTCAAAGTGTTTTCCTTGTTTTTGTGTTTGACAGTTATATATTTGTTTGGCTATTTGTCTAATATATTTAATCAATATCGTACAGCTATCAACCCCCCCCCCCCCTCCCCCACTCAAACCTCAGATGCTATACATTTTCCACAACAATAAATACTAATTTTATTACTCAATTTTTAAATTGATCTTTAGGCTAGTTAACGAATAAATATCAATGTATTAAGTCCCATACTATCCTCAGTTGTCCAATCTTTATTATAATTTATTGGTGTTTTTATGTGTATGAAGGAGACACAAGGCAGGTTGCCTGTAACGAGTGTCTCCCCCAAAGCCAAAAGAGTGACAGAGCCAAATTCAAGGGACGTTGTGGTAAAACTGCCTGGACACAATAAGTTTAAAGCAGTTTAAGCATTAAGTTGCAAGAAAGATTGATTGAGGGGGAGAGTTGCAGAGTTCACTTGGTGAGTAGAAGAAAGACTGAATAAAATTACCATTTCTTGGGTTAGAGAGCTGGACAGAATTGGAGTGGGACTGTGTTGAAAGGTGGGTGCTTCGCACTCGCCGCAAAGGAGGGAGTATACACTGAGAGAGCTCTCAAGAATACTGATTGTTGTAATAGTGATAGTAGAGTGAAGGAGAAGCAACATTCATTGCGGCGTGTAGAAAGCCATTATAGTGAACTAGTAAGAGGAAGTGAATTGATGAGTCAAAATGCTTTAGACTACACTTTCGAGAAGTGTAGTATGGGTGGATCATCCCTACACATGCAAATAATGCTCAATACAAGGGCACACTGTGCCTCGATACAGGTCAAAAAGTTGTGCGGGGTTGAAGAAGATGAGCACACCTAAATTATGGGAAGCTATTTTAGCAAGAGTGGTGATAGAATCTTTCAAAGAAATTTTTGATGAAAAAGATACATCTAGAAGAGTGAGAGGAGAGGAAGGGTTGATTTATGTATCGTTGAAGAAGAATGCGATGGCGAGGTTCAGCAAGAAATTGGGTCCGGAGGCGTTGAAAGTAACAAGATTTGCTCAACCTTAACCCTTCTTTAGCGGCCTATGCGGTTTATTTATATGTACCGCCCAGCGGGGTGTTTTTAGCCAAAATAGGGCTGTTTACGTGATCATTTTCATGCCTAAATAAGACCCAGAACGTAAAACAAGTATCTATCCCTGAAAGGGCATAAACAGAGCTTTCGAATAACACCATAACGATCCTTTTATGATGGCTAGTTTTTTTGCAATAACCGTGCAACGCGAGTGCAAAAAGCAGGTAATTAGCCACTTTCCCGATACAATTCCGTATATAGCGAGTGAGAGAGGGAGGAGGGAGCTGAGATTCATGTCAGTAGGTTCGCCGCGGTGGTCTGGAGCAGTCATACGCTCGCTAGTCTCCTGCCACCACTTGTCTCTCTCTCTCAGCAACATTACGTGCTGAAATTGCCACTCGACCTATGTCGAGCGCTGCCACATAGTCCAGCTTTATTAAAAACGACTTATGTGGTGAGCTGCTTTTTAAGGGTTAATCATAAATATTTGACAGAACCCTGAGGAACACTGGAGTTGATAGGTTGAGGAAGAGAGCAAAGGCCGTCCACAACTGCAGCTATGGAGCTTGGAAATTAGAGATTTGTGCCAATTTCAATCGAAGGCTCATAATATGTCTAGCGCAATAGAACACGTCTCACCGAAGTTCAGAAAAGAGGATGACCAAGAGTTAGTAAGATAATACATGTAATACATGCCAATACTGTACAAGTTATCTGCAATTATATTAACATTACCATTAACAATATGCATACAAAGTTTCATCGTTAATTGCATGTTGGCTTTGAGACCTTTGTAATATATCAGATATTAAAGTTGTTACCAAACAAACAAATTTACCAAATGTTTCCAGTCGACTACATTTACATATTAGCTTACATACTGGACATTCCTTGGCAATATTAAGTGTCATGAATATTGAACGAATCCGACACGCTGCTATACAATTTTGAGACTTTTCCTTGACCTACATACTCAATGACAATAATTTATTTAACTAATGTTAACTCTCCCAACGTTATCATAAAGTATTGTACCAGCTATGTGTACTTGTGCAGGCGAGTGTATATTCGAATCAGACAATGTCTCTATGTACCTCGTAGGAGGTGTGGTGGAGTGGTCTTGCCACTGGAGTAGTAATCCAATGGACCCTGGTTCGAATCCCGATATGTCAATGGGAAGATATTATTGGGATGGAATTTGTGCTGTAATTAGTATCAGTGCATTACCACAAAGCCCACCGAAACGCCCCAAAAATACCCTCATTGTTCCCTGATTATATAGCACTGCATGAATATTCCCATTTTCAAAATATGCTATAGAGGGGCAATGCCTAGTGAGTTAATTGCTCAATAGGTGGCGTGGTGGCGTTCTGAGAGTGAGGGTCTGAGTCTTGGGGGTGAGAAGGTGAAGCGCAGAAGGCAAAGCAGCTTCAGAGATGGGACCGCTTTGAGCCGTAGTTGGGTGCCTTGCATGTCTCACTCCCTAGACTGGAACAAGACCGTGTTGGGTGGTAAATGTACAGGCTCTCAGCCTATTCCCGAGAGAGAGTACTTGGAATATACATATAAAAAAAAAAAAAAAAAAAAAAAAAATATATATATATATATATATATATATATTAGTTTACCTTGGAATTTCAACTTCATCATAATACCTGCTATTACTACTGCTCTAACATATTGTGATGGCCAGAGATAACTTAAGTTTAGCAAATTCATTCAATAATGACCTACCATTAAACATAATTAATGAAACAGTGCAGCTGTAGGTGGCTGTACACATTACTATAATCACATATATATCACTATATTCAAAGCACTAATTAAATAAATATAGGACTGTCAATGTGTTGATGTGATCTCCCTATAAAAGTTCACTCCATCAAAATGGCCGCTGGTAACTTTCCTTTAAGCTTAGGCAAGCATGGTTCTCACGATCATAAGTTCGTATTCACACAGCCATTGCCAAGATATCCAGAAGTAATTGCTAGCAACTTTGTCACACAATGTAGTCACATGCTCCTCAGTTAGCCAACAGCAGCCTCCCTGGAGGGTCACTCATTACAGACCCCAGGGTAAGACTCGTGACCAAGTACAGTGACGATATTCTTATTAAAAGTATCAAGTGACATACATTACGTTCTAGTAACCTTCCCTAATAGTTCCTTTCTTTCTTTACAGAGAACTAATATAATACAGGAAAACAGCTCAGTCCTAAGTTGGTTGTATTAATATATATTGAGAGTGCTTACCGGTATATACTTAAACTTACAGTGACTTCCGTAGCTTCTCACAGTCAGTCATCTCTAGTATTAAACATGTCAATAAGCCATTCACTCATATACAGTATATTGCACTTCCCAACACAGAGGACGTATAGTGCAAGAACAATAATTATTACAATTATTAATAAGGGCTAACATAATTTGATTTTCAAAGTAATACATCAGATAAAACCCTAGTAAGTGTTTATTTGATGCCTCCGTATATATTCCCCATTAACCCTCTGACGGTTCCGCCCAAAAGTATCAAATGACGCTACCGCGTCATATGAGTGAAATAGCTCAATAATAAGTTATATGTCGCTTCTGCGTCATTTTGAGCTCAGTAAGTTAGGTAAGTTAGATCATAATCTGTCGATTGATGGCAACCCAAAATTCATCCGACTCCTAACGGTCCCTCAGTGTGAGAAAGACTGTTGTGGGGGAAATACCGGGCGGTCTTCCAACCCGTAAGTAAGTTAATATATCCTGTCTGAGGGGGTTAATAAACCGTGTTTCAGACAACTCCTAGATCTACAACACTCTACGAGAAATATTGAGGTAAGAGAAAATATAATTAACCCTATTAATTAAAGACCGCTACATAAGTGCCCGATACACAGTGGTGTGCAGCTCAGGGATGCTTTTTAACCCCTAAGTCAATTTAACCCTTAACCCGTCCAATCCCAGCGACGGCTATAGCCGTCAGTATATAAGTAACTCCCCAGTCCCAGCGACGGTTATAGGTGGTCATAGCCGTCAGTAATGTACTTGTCTTGTAACTGCCTGTACAAGGCTATTTTTTTTTTTTTTTTTTTAAGTCTTGTAAAAAAAAAAAAAAACACAGTGATAGATCCATTCTTGCCTCATCTCTTGAGGTGAAAAGGTGGTCTCTCTTGTCATTTTGGCCACATTGCTTGGGACTGCTGGGGACTTTTATTACTGTCTCCTACGGGACAGTGCGGGTTAAAGTAAAAAAAACTCTGAAGAAACAAATAAACAGACAATTAATAAACATTTAGCAATTTAGGACACAGATATAGACATATATAGACAATTAATAAACATTTAGCAACTTAGGACACAGATATAGACATATATATAAATGAGCTAAAAAGGAAAAGAAGAACAGACAATAGAAGTGTAAATAGACATTACAAGTGTGAACAAAGAACTAGAGTGAAATTCAGAGTGGCGAGGTACTAAGTGTTCAGTCTCATCAGCTAGCCAAAACAAAGCTGACTTGACACTCCCTCTCACAGCCCAGCACAACAACAGGGCAACCCAACCAGCAACCACTCAACCAACCCACTCACCTCACCATCACAACCATTCCCAACTGCGCGGATCTTCCAACCAGTGGATGATGTCATGAACGTGGGCGGAGCAAGTGGGGTGACCCGCGAGCAGTGTGACTTGGCAAGGGTATGACATGTCAAGTGGTGATGTCAGGAGAGTGACAACACAAGGGCCAAGAAAAACTCTAAGGGACTCACACGTCTTCAATAAACCAAAGACCCTGAAAGCAGCCTACAAACAGTCTACAATCCAGTGTCAGCCTCTTGTATAGGTTAGTCAGGATTATAAAACTACATAAAACACTAAAAATTACTATACTGATAAATAGTTGTTTTTACAACACAGCAGTGCCAGTGTAGAATAAATATTTTAGTAATCAACAGTTGACTTACTTCGAGTTTTGAAGTGTACTGTACGTGCATCTAATTTTAATTCGACTACAGTACATTCAAGTTTTACTTAACATATTTTACTTTACAATAGTGAAAAATATACTTACTTCCTTAACCCTTATTTAGCGGCGAGCAACATAAGTCGAGTTAAATAAAGCTGGACTATGTGGCGGCGCTCGACATAACTCGAGTGGCAATTTCAGCACGTAATGTGGCTGAGAGAGAGAGACAAGTGGTGGCAGGAGACTAGCGAGCGTATGACTGCTCCAGACCACCGCGGCGAACCTACTGACACAAATCTCAGCTCCCTCCTCCCTCTCTCACTCGCTACATACTCAATTATGTACCGAAAGTACCGAATTACCTGCTTTTTGCACTCGCGTTGCACGGTTATTGCAAGAAAACTATCCATCATACAAGGATCGTTATGGTGTCATTCGAAAGCTCTGTTTATGCCCTTTCAGGGATAGGTACTTGTTTTACGTTCTGGGTCTTATTTAGGCATGAAAATGATCACGTAAACAGCCCTATTTTGGCTAAAAACACCCCGCTGGGCGGTACACATAAATAAACCGCATAGGCCGCTCGTAAGGTGTTAAATATATCACACTTCTCAACTGAGGTATAATTATTTAGAGGCCCTACAGTATATATTTAATTGCAAGTAACAGTATTCAAGATAAATTTGCTAACAGTGGATCAAAACCTTCTTTTTTGTTACATCGTGTTCATTGTGTGTTTTGTTTTTTCATTTCTTAGTAGGAGTGTTTTCCTACAGTGCCTTACTAAACTGAATTTTCCTAATATTTCCTAGTATTTTTTCTTTGCTGAACTCATAAGACTAACTACCATTATCATCCATACAACAAATTTGTTTACATGGATATTGGTGTGTAGTTAAAAGTGAAACTCCTACGACCAAAATGTTATGCTAGTGACTTTATAATATTCCGATATTTGTCATTTCAGAATTCATGTGGGAATTATGTTTCAATGCTAGTAAATTTTCCTTATGCCATTCCATTCAGACAGTGAATTTGAAGTGAAATTTGAGGAACAGGAGTTTGAGCCTCAGTCAGACACAAGAGTAGGGACGAACAAAACTTCTACTGACCTTGACGAACTGACTGAAGGGCTAACTAAGCCATTCAAGGATACATTGGGCCACCCTGATGCATCCTTAGCGCAAGCGAACTTCTAACATATTTACAAACACATACAGTATAAAGCCCTTAGTGTCGCCCAAGCCGAAAGTTAAGTTAATTCTGAGACTACGCCCTACATTTTTAATAATTGTGCATAGTTCAGTTGCTATTTCAGTCGCAGAGCGGAAAGTATCCACCCCAACACTAGTGCACAATACCTGCGTCTCCTCCGCTAGGGAGCCTGAGACAATTACTATCTCTTTATCTGTACTATGTAGTACTGAGGAAGGTTTCAAATTTTGTATATTTCTTGGGCAAGGGTTGAATTTGTTTTCTAGATGCAAGCGTAGAGAATGCTTCAGAAGAACCTACTACACCTACGGCTACAGCTATGTCAACTTCATTTACAGCTACAGCTCCGGCTACAGCTATTACAAATACTCCTACGGCTACAGCACCGGCTAGAGCCAGAGGCAAATCTCACGTGGATGCTCAGTCACTGCGTAAAGTCCACTTGCCTATGTTTTCTGGGAAGGATTGTCCTAATTACCCAGGGGGAGTTATTCAATTTCTGATGGAAATGGAGAAACACATGAAGTCCGGTAATCGCATCAAGAAGGAAAAACACAAAATTGCCTTTGTCCAGTTTCATTTGAAATCTTTGAGTGAATGTGACCAAGCACAAATCGAGATCCCATTTCAGACACCAAGCTACTGTGAATTCTGGGCAAACCTTGTCGATTTCGCAAGCACAGCAAGTTATGAAGGTTATCAATCAAGCACCCCCATCGCACCAGTAGCTCATGAAACTCCAAAGTCTTCCACGAAAGCCGCCAAACTCGTAAAGACTAGCCCGGAGTCCCTGGAGTCACCTTCGGACACTGATTCAAACATTGCTGCAGACACGGATACTGTTTCTGAGACCTCGTTGGATTCAGCTCCCGAGATTTCAGACGCTACAGCAGAGACTGTTCCCGCATCTGTTTTCAAGTTAGTTCCAAGGCTCCTCCTCACTAAACTGCCCGAGCTAACTCCTCTAGCACACATAAGGAGACCTCGACAAATAGTGACAGTCGTACCAACTGTCAGTATTACAACAAGGCACTCTTGCGTGGCGAGACACCGACCCCGTCCGACAAAACTGCCTCCGAAAGGGGCTGCCGCACCACAGAAGAAGTGTGATCAATGCCACAAAGCTGGTCATACTAAGGGTAAATGCTGGAAACGCCATCCAAAATTACCCACTAGCATGCAACATTCAGTAACAACGGAACGGAGCACAAACCTTGCCACAGAAAAACACCGCCATGGTGCTTTCACCTTCTACGGCGAGAATGATCCAGACGGGGGGACGATTGTTTAATGTCTAGAAATGATGAATACGACACCAGGAACAAAAACTGTGAAAGGACCAGGCTTAGACCAAGAGCTAGTTCGACAAATTCATGATGTTGTTTCCACCGCAAGTGTCAGAATCCTGTAGTCCCTAGTCTACAATCACAAAGTTCCCTGAAGCACAAACTCCCCGGAGTCGCAGGGAATGAGACCCCTCAACGGTTGACAATTTATGCCACAACCAAAACCTCACACTAAAGTTATACGTGACTAAGACAGTACACGTTGTGGATTAAACCTCACACCATGGTCCCACACGTAACCCAAATACATTCTTGTTGCAGAAGACACCTTTAACACAGGTATTGCATGCAAATCATACAGAGTTCACGTCGCGGTAATGCCTAAGCAATACAAGGTTCCGCACAAGTCCAAATTATCTATGTCCAAGAGATAATGAATATGAAAGACAACCACATCAATCTGAAGTCTCACAGCTTGAGCATCACCCATCGTTGTTCCGGTACTCCATACTATGTTTGACCCGAACTATCCCCAGCACCAATCATGTAACATCTGTTCCAAAAAGTATGGGCAGTTAGCTTGGGCAAGATCCTTGGAATCTATTCCAAGTACCCGGTGCATAGGTTACAGTTGGGCCAACATTGTTGAAGTGCATACACAACGCGCATTACAAGTTCTTTCCTGCATTAGATCATAAGCAGCGACTGTGTCAACAAGTATGACCAGTTTCACCTGCAAGATTCTGAAAACTCTTGCTTTAAGTTCAAGTGTGCTAGGATCAAGAGACGTGTTGCAAACCAGATTCTCTCGCTCACATCCAAAGCCAAAAAGGATTTATGCGAAGAATAGGGTATGTCTTCCGGAAAACTACTCAAAATTACAGATGTGGACAAATCTTTTACAACACACGTCAATGCATTACAAAACCATTATTCAGTACATTACCAACGGCATCCAGACCTACAATGTACTAATATATCCTGCAGGTAAAACCTGCAGAGGATAAGAAACTTCGTAGACTTATAGAATTATTTCGCGCATCTACTCCGGTATCTAAGCGTATAGCTAAACATTCTCCTGAAGCTACTAAGACCTAGACTTAGGATTGTAGTCGCTTTCCGCAGTGTACTACTAAGCACTAAATAATCTCGCAATGCACTTCATAGCCTTAAAAGTAAACCTAGGTAAATCTAAAACATACATCCTCCCTTTGGTTTTCATCAACCCGATTGGTAACCAAGAAGAGGATTGTTTTAAGTGGTTGATCACCACAAAGACAACCACACCTCATATTCTAACCAAGTTAAGGAAATACTTCCCACAACCTGATCTGTCAGAACTCCTACAAGCCATAGAAATAAAGGGAATAAAGTATTCAAAGCAACTCAAAAGTCTAAGTTTTTCTTAAGTGGAACTCCATCACCTCATGGATAGACACCAGAAGACTTGACTGTACATTCAAGATTGGTATCTGTGATGTCCCAGTAAGCCAATCTCGAGTCGAGCAGAAAGGATTCACATCGAATAGTACGATCTGTGCAGATCATTACCTTCTAAGTCACACAATACAAACTAAAGGTTAGAGCTATAACAAGTTGTTTCCAAGTCTTACAAGGCAGAGCTCATCAAAATGCTTGCCTAAATACTACAGTAAAAACATGCTCAACAATTCACACTAGTACAAACGACTCTTCTCACAAGAGCTCAGTGCAGTATTCAAGATGCCAGATGACCTAGTCTAGATGCAAGTCATTGGTTACATAAGGAAAGTGTTGAATAAAGCAGAGACTAGATACCACAACACAGAAAGGTTAACCCTTGCAGCAACTTGGGAGTTGAAACCTTTGCGAAAGCATTATCCTTCGACCTCTCCTCAGACCGCCAGGCAAGGACAAAAGGTATTCAAGGGTGATAAAGTTCTCACTGGCAGACTAACGCGGTGGTATGAGACATTCCTACAGCTAATCCGACTCTGTATTTAGGGTAAAAGTTAACCCTCCAACCCCGGCTAGGGTAGATCGTGACTGTACTCTGTGACCGGGGGTTTTGAGGAATTTTGGTCCATGTTCATTCACCTGTTACTCCTGAAATACATGACACAAAGTTATAAAAAAAAAAAAAAAAAAATTGCACAAACCTTCATGTGTAGAATGCCGTTGAGTAGAGGTATGAGAGAGCCCAAGTGATTGCATAATGGCGAGCGCGGGAAGTGGAGTGATTTTTATGCGGGAAAATCTTCCCGCGTTCGGATGCGTCGCCTTGGCCCAGGCCCCGGCTTGGCTAACCTACTGCGCACTTAGCCACTCGTCGCGCCAGAGTTTTTACCTCCCGGAGTCGATTTTATTTATTGATAGTGATGTTATTATAGTTATTTGGAGTCCAATTATATAAAATATGTGTATTAGGCTATCATTGTCACTAATATTTCACATTTTCACTCGATACCGTAGTTTTTAGGAGTAATTGAGGCTGGTTATTGTTATATTACGCACTAATTATTCGTTATCACAGGTGTTTATTATACTTTGGCCATCTAATATTAGTTTGTGTGTCACTTTCACTTTGGTAAATATGCTTGAGAGAGTGTCACTGTCACTGATAATGCTCATTTTCACTTGATACGGTACATTTTATTAGTCATTGAGGTAGGTTATTGTTATATTAGGCAGTGATTATTCGTTATCACAGGTGTTTATTGTACTTTGGCCATCAAGTATTGGGTGTTGTGTCATTTTCAATTTGATAAATATGCTTTAGAGAGTGTCACTGTCACTGATAATGCTCATTTTCACTTGATACGGTACATTTTATTAGTCATTGAGGTAGGTTATTGTTATATTAGGCACTGATTATTCGTTATCACAGGTGTTTATTATACTTTGGCCATCTAATATTATGTCATGTGTCACTTTCACTTAGTTATATGCTTTGTTAGTTTTATATACAATTTATTGTGTCTTTTTTCACTTATTTATATATGTTTTCATAATACATGACTTTTTTATCACAATACATTGTTTTGTTTCCACTTGTTGCCTATATACATACATATTGTCACTCTTTGGTACTTTCACTATGATTATTAGTTAGTACTCCTGCTTGGTGTGGTACTCAGCAAAGCACGGTATAGCACATAGTGACACCTGGCACTCCACACACTGCATGGTGGTCTTTTTCTGCTTTCTCGGCCTCACCTGGCTGTTCCAGCAGACATGGCACCGCCTTCTGCTAATGGTGACTCCATCTCGATCCAGAGGCAGGTAACCGAGCTTGTGCACATTTAGATACTGTGCACACTGCATGCGGCCCTGAACGGGGGGCACAGGTTGTGCCACTGCCCTCTGTGGCGTAGCATACCTGTCCAGGAGCTCCACCAACACCTGTTTTTGGAACCTCCGCAGGCTACTGAACTTCCTGGGTGTGCGCGGATTCCGAAGCCTGTAGATATTGTAGGCATTCAGCATTGACATGTCCACCATGTGCAGAAAGAACTTTTTGTACCATCTGCACGAGGTACGCAGACAGTCGATGAAGCCTATCTGCATGTCGGACTTGTCCACCAGCCTCATATTTATGTTGTAGTCCATTACAGCATCGGGCTTGGTCACCCTGACTTTGGTGCGGCGATCCACCTTGCCAGTCTCAACCATTTCCCCCTTGTGGACGGTGCTCAGGAGGTTGACCTTCCGCTGGTCGTGCCAGTGGATAGCCAGAATGGGTCCCGACTTCTTGAAGACATCGCCTTTCTTGGTTTTAGGAGGGAAAGTTGGCATGCCCTTCCTTTTCGCTCTAACTGTGCCTACAGTCCCCGTCTTGCGCTGATGGAGGTACTTTGAGAGAGTGGGGGACGTGTAGTAGTTGTCCGTGTAGAGGACGTGATTCTTCTGGAAGTACCGGTTCATCATGGCTTGAACCACTGCTCCGCCAAAGCCAATGAGGGGGTCTATTTCCACGTCCCCTTCCTTCCCGCTGTAGACCAGGAAGTCCAGGACATAGCCAGTTTGGCAATCGCACAGCACAAAGAAATTTATACCAAAGCGATGTCTCTTTGAGGGGATGTACTGCCTGAAGCTCAGCTTTCCCCGGAACAGCACAAGAGACTCGTCAATACAGACGTTGCAGAAGGGCGTGAAGTATGACGTGAAACATTCTCGCATCATCTCGTACAACGTCCTAATCTTCCACAGCTTGTCAGAGAGATGCATGTCGGTGTTGGTGACAAGATGGAGCGCTCCGAGGATGTCGAGGTACCGGTCCCGAGAGATGTATTTCCCGAAGGCAGGGGTGGATATCAGATCATTGGTGATCCAATAGTCAGCCAACCTGTGCTTCTTTACATGAGGCATTAGCATGGTGATTGCCAGGAACACCATGAACTCGGGATGAATCACTGGGGTCCACCGCTTCATGTGGCCCTAGGTCACCTTGCCAAAAAAGTTCACCTGGATTTGGTGGTGCTTGTTTGTCTCCTTTATGACAAACTCAGTAACCTCCTTATCAAAAAATGCCTCAAAAAGCTCATGTGGTGGAGCATTGGGGCCTGCGGGAAACCTTGGGGTAACTCCTGAACCCTCCTGTACCTCATCAAAAGGGGTTACATCAGGGTCATTCACTTCATCAGCAGCCACATCCTGCCAGTTGAAAATATAAAATGGGTCCTGCTGGCGACGCTGACGAGGAGCTGCAGCTGGGGCAGCACGCCCACGAACTTTGGCGGCGCGCACCCTAGGGCGGCCAGGAGCGCGACGGCGCCCAGGCCCAGCCCGGCGGCCAGGGCGGCCAGGAGCACGACGGCCCTGGGCCAAGCGTCTGGGTTGAGGGTCGTCGATGTCCATAAAGTCATCGTCGTTGTCGTCAGAGCCGTCATCTTGCCCTGACAGTGGACCCATGTAATCATGGCCAGAGTCATCTGTGAGGTGCCCTTCATCTTCAGACCCCCCCTCATAATCTCGCGGGGAACGAATGATGCGTGGGCGGCGTGTAGGCCGGCGAGGTGGGGAAGGAGTGGCAGGTGAGGCTCTGTCATCTTCATGCAGAGGTTCGGGGCTCCTTGGCCTACGACGATTCGTAGACAGCACTGGTTCAGTGTCTGTAGGTGCAGGTATGGATGCGAGGTCAAATACATCATCAGGAACCTCTGTTGTAGGTTGGAGAGGTGGGGTGGACCCTGGCGTATGGCTGGGACTGGCAGGGGTGGAAGCCGCGGGAGCCTCGAACAAAGAGCGCCTACTTGTAGCTCCTTTTTTCACATATTTTCTCCCTTTTCCCTTTTCTTTAGTAGTATGTCTCCTCTCGGGGGAAATAGGGGGTAAATAGGCCGAAAGTGGGGGGTCCTCAACCCTAGGCAGTGCTGGTGGTGGTGGGGAAGAATGGCGGGCGCCTGGGGCAACTTGGGTGGCGTGGGTAGATTAGGAAGACAATGGCGGGTCAACCTCACCCTCACGCTCACCCTCACTGGCACCCTCACGCACTGCTCCCTCAACAAGTTTTAGGGCCACTTTCCTGGCTGCCGCGGCCGCCTTTTCAAGAACTTGCTTCTTATAAAAACGTATCTTGAATGGGGATTTAGCTGGCGAAGGGCTAGGTGTCGTGTCACTCAACCTAAACTTGGTAGTCGACCTAGTGCTGTCCCATTCGCTCACTCTCACTACACTCTCATCACCTTGCACAACTATATCACGTTCAGTACTATCATCACTATCATCGTCATGCTCAAATCCAACAAATTGCGCGTCTCTTTGATGAATTTCGTCTAGATCGTCTAAATCTTCACTATAGTGCGACTGAAAAGACTCTGAGCTATCACTGCCCAAGTCATCAACACTATTTTGTCCTTCACCACGTTCATAACTCCTCAAAGCTATTTCAATACCTCCGGGAGTCAACGCATCTTGTACGTGCCTTTGCGTTAGGGTGCGACGAACCTGGGCAGGCGTCGAAGGGAGCATGGAATCGGACACAGGGGAATCACTTTTTGGGCTAGTATCCATGTTGGCGGCAAGGTTGAGACTGTTTTGGTGGCGTACATGGTGTCTGGTGGCGTCGCCTAGCGACCACGGAACGAAATGTTTACGCGCGCCATTCAAAAGCACATACGCAAGCAATGGTACAATGTTGTACCACCCGGGTTCCTCGGGTCAAAACATAATGGTACACACGTGTACCACCAGGGGTTGAAGGGTATAGTGGCAGCCAACGCACTCTCCAGAATCGTGCAAGTTGCCCCATTGATCTCGTAACCAACCTAAATGAAGCCAAGTTAAAGACAAGCAAGCCTAGATCCACTAAAGATCCAACAAGTAAGCTATTTCTGGAATCGGGAAAGATGATGTCTTTTCCAGAACCATCTAACGCAGTTTCGATTGCACTACGAACATCTGGTTAGACTTTTCCCGTTGACACACATATACAGCCATGTATAAGTCATTCCAGATACGATTGCAGTACTTCAGCAACAGCATGATGCCATCAGGTTGTTAATTAGTGCAGCACCTGTACCAACAAGAGTGGACATAACATAACTAAACTATTCACTTTTGCAGTACGTTTTCTACACATATTTTTGTTACGTGCTATTGCAATACTGAAAATACGTCCAATGTTATTAACTATTAACGTTTTCCTTACGTTTCATATTAAAGGTTTTAAATTAGTGTCATCTTTACGTGCTAACATATAGATTGACGGTGTAAGTATGTTATCACATGACAAAGATTAACATTTATATTAGTTGTACTAACAATGTCATATTTACGTCCTTACTGTTTGTTCAATACAGGGTACATAATTACATTATTTAATTTCTAATGTGGCACGTCTCATAGACGTAACAAACGATGTAGTCCGTACATTATAGAACAATATCCGTATTTACTAACCAATGACGTAGTAACGTCTTCAAACGATATGCACATAAGGTCATTAACTTACATTATATTACAACCTATAATGAATATATTTGCGACGTATTTTTGTAAACGTTGTAACATTACAATACCAGCACTATTTTGACATATTTCGTAGGTACCAATAATATTGTGTTAGTTCGTCTCTGAATGATCGTAACGTAATGTTTTATGCATATGTTCTAAACACGTGTTAAGTGCATGTAGTATGTTAGTATTAACATAACGTCTTTATATACTTTTATATTACGTCCTCTACACAAATGTTTCTTACGTGTTATTCTAGTACTGGGAAAATGTTTCATGTTACCGACTATTCACGTTTTCCTTACATGGCTTTTTTATGGTTAATAATTAGTATAATCTATATGTCCTCACAACATAAATATAGACGTTGTAAGTATGTTATCAAATGACAAAAATTACCGTTTCTATCATTTGTACCAACAACGTCTTTTGTACATCCTTGCTGTTCGTCCAATGCAAGTTGCACTCTAACATTACATAATCTCCGATTTGGCATGTAGTATAGATGTAAAAAAAATAAATTAAAAATAAATACAATAAATTAAAAATAACTATATATATGATATGTATAAAACCACTATCATATTTACCGGCAGAATATGTTACAACTACGTTTCGACACTATATCGTTTCATAAAGCTACTAGATATGTTAGGGAATAAAATTTTAATGATGGATAATATTATGGTTACATTTGTAACGCAATGTATTAGAGGACTTCTTGAGTATGTCCTAATAACGTGTTAATTTTATGTAGTAAGTTAGTATTAACATAACGTCACTATTAACTTTTGCAGTACGTTATGCTCACATATTTGTGTTACGTGCAAATTTTAGTTCTGAAAATACGTCTAATGCTACTAATTATTAACGTTTTCTTTACGTTTCATATTGAAGGTTTTAAATTAGTGTCATCTTTACGTGCCAACAACATATAGATTGACGGTGTAAGTATGTTATCACATGACAAAGATCAACATTTATATTATTTGTACTAACAACGTCATATTTACGTCCTTGCTGTTTGTTCAATACAGGGTACATAATTACATTATTTCATTTATAATGTGGCACGTCCCATAAACGTAACAAACGATGTAGTCCGTACATTATAAAACAATATCCATAATTACTAACCAATAACGTAGTAACAACGTCTTTAAACTATATGCTCTTAAGGTCATTAATTTATATATATTACAACCTTTAACCCATAAACGGCGGCAAAGCTCTTAAGAGGTTTTACTGGGCGACGGCGGCAAAGCTCTTAAGAGGGAGGCCTAAAAAATACCATTTAAACAGCACTAAACAATTTTTTTTTTTTTTTTTTTTTCCCTATACCTCATATCACTCCTCCACATCCCCTCCTTCCTCCCTTTCCCCTCCCCCTTCAATTATCACCTATTTTCCCTGTTATTCCCTAATTTGTTGGTATATTTTTGTGCTAACATTAGCAAACTGTGTGGGGGATGTGCTTACGTGCCTAGCGGGTGTCTTACACAAGCGAGTGTGTGTATGAGTAGGCTCAGTGTGGCTTGAGGCCTCGTGGAGGGAGGGGTTGCCTCAATTTTCTCCATAATTCATGAATGGGCTGGTCCATCTATATTCGCGATTTTGACCAGAAAAATTATATTTTCACTTGTTTTATTGTTGTTACAGGTTACTATCTTCATAGTGAGGTAAAATAGGCTCATATTAATAGGTAATAACGATATTTATCGTAAAATGACGCTTATAGGCCTGAATGGAGCCCATATGCTCGCCCATGGGGAGCTAGTTCATTACCCCCCCCTCGCCGTTCCCGGGTTAATAAATACATTTGCGACATATTTTTTGTAAACGTTTTAACATTACCATACCAGCACTATTTTGACATATTTTGTAGGTACAAATAACATTGTGCCATTCGTCTCTAAATGATCGTAATGTAATGTTTTAGAGGACTTCTTCAGTATGTTCTAAATGTCACAAAATTATAGAGATTAGTGTATATGTAAGACAAGACGAAACAGTGATTCAGTTGGTTCAGATGCATAGTGACATGAACACTAGATTCATGGTCGGCTTAAAGTGTTTCAAGTACAAAGATTATTATTCATTGTAGCATTAGAGTTCCAAAGATCTTTATTATTGTTTCGATCTGTTCATCCATTTTTTCTTTAATCTTTGTTAAGTGTTTTATGCAAAGTAGCTGACGTAGGTAAAATAGTTTCTGATTGGTCATTTTATATCTTTGTGTTTTCTTCCAGCAAAGGAGGGATTTGAGAAGCAGTTTAGGGTCGGAAATCACTTGCAGTGGAGGTGGTTGGGAGCTGCCGCCATTACCCTGGGGTCACAGGGTCAGTTGGATTTACTACCCGTCCAAGCTACCGCGCCAGTGGTTCTACAGTGTTTATCGGTGTTCTTACGGTCAAGTTTAATGGAACCAATGTAACTGTAGTTCGGTATAGCGTTATTGTGGTAACTTGTGGCTCATTTACGATTGAAGTTAAAGTAACTGTAGAGTTGCGTAACACTATTGTGGTAACTTGATGATAAATGTGATAGCATAATTTAGTTAATCTTGGCCGGTATTTGAAGCTTGGATTGGTGACTGTGACAGGGTGATGCGGTTCCCGGCCATGCCCAACGTAAGTGGTGTCTGGTTTTTTTTTAGCTAGGTTAGCATAGGAATATTATCTCCATTAATTTAGTATTCATAAGTCAACTATTCAAGTATTGGACTGACGTTAATGTATTTATGTGATCCTAATAGATTAACTTTGCTTTAACTATTAATTTGGCCAGTGTACATTAAAGAAAGGATCAAGGACTTCCAAACTCTTACTAGCTTGATGTCCTATGTTATGAGTAGTGAAAAGATCAGTGAATATTTGAATGGTTGATGGTTTGACTTTTGAATTGATTCACTGGATTGCTTAAGTAAATCGGTAAAAACTTGTTTAACTTCATATATTAGAATGGTTGATGGTTTGACTTTGAATTGATTCACTTGATTGCTTAAGTAAATCGGTAAAAACTTGTTTAACTTCATATATTAGAATGGTTGATGGTTTGACTTTGAATTGATTCACTTGATTGCTTAAGTAAATCGGTAAAAACTTGTTTAACTTTATATATTAGATTGAGGGTTTGTAATTGATACTTTAAAGGTTGAAGTAGGGGCAAACTTTTACAAGCTTAACTTCATACATATATAAAGCATAGCTAGATTCTTAAATATGTGTTTGTTTGTATATACGTTACTTGTTCATTAAAATAAGAAGTATTTCTGGTGTATTACTCTCCTGTCAAATGATTTGGGTCTGGTATTCTAAGAATTGTATTTGTATAAAGGTAAAAGAACCTGGATCCTAGTTTATTAGTAGTGATTATTGCAAAAATAGAACTGAGATCGTGACACTAAAAGCGTATTAACCTCTGAAGTGCGCATGGGGGTAATTGGAAACGTCCCCCTGTGCTGACGTATTTGAGGTGTTTCCGTCACTAATATATTCATTGTGCCATTAATAGCATTAATACTTATCCATATGCGCCTATTATGGGTTGATTATAAAGGTATTAACCTGAAACAACAATAAAACGAGTGAAAACAGCGTTTGGATGGTCAAAATCGGAGATATAGCCCGCGAGTTGTATAATGTATGGGTGAGGCAATCTGCTTTCCCGCCAATTTCCCCCAAGGCCACTGAGACACAGTCGATCGATACTCTCTCTCTCTCTCTTGCACTCGCTTGCTATCAGTGATGACCACACCCTCCAATCGGATTTCTAATGTTAGCACGAAAATATACCTCAGAATAAGGGAATAACAGGGAAAATAGGTGATAACTGAAGGAGAGGAGGAAAGTGGGGAAGGAGGGGAGGTAGAGGACTGAGATTTTGCATGGCCCAGGGGCCAAAAAATAAAAAATAAATAATTTTTTTTTTTTTTTTTTTTTTTTTTTTTTTTCGATGTCAAAAGTTGATTTTTTTTTTCTCTGACTCTTAAGAGTCTCCCCGCAGTGCGCCGGGGGAACTCTTAAGAGTCTCCCCGCAGCTCCCGGGTTAAGTGTATGTAGTATGTTAGTATTAACATAACGTAGCTATTAACTTTTGCAGTACGTTTTCTATACATATATTTGTTACGTGCTATTTTAGTACTGAAAATACGTCTAATGTTACTAACTATTAACGTTTTCCTTGCGTTTTATGTTGAAGGTTTTAAATTTGTGTCATCTTTACATGCTAACAACATATAGATTGACGTTGTAGGAATGTTATTACATGACAAAGATCAACATTTATATTATTTGTACGAACAACGAACAACGTCATATTTACGTCCTTGCTGTTTGTTCAATACAGGGTACATAATTACTTTATTTAATTTCTAATGTGGCACGTCCCATAGACGTAACAAACGACGTAGTCCGTATAATATATAACAATATCCGTATTTAATAACCAATTCCGTAGTAACAACGTCTTCAAACTATATGCACTTTAGGTCATTAACTTACGTTATATTACAGCGTTCCATAAATGTATTTGCAACATATATTTGGAAACGTTGTAACATTACCATACCATTGCTATTGCCTTACGTCGTACTTACGTAACCTGTTTACTGGGCCATGCCCTGCTCTTCCCGTCTGACGAGGAAAGTCAGACCTTTGACGATAACGATGCAAGGGAGATTGGGTGGGGCGTTGACAGAGACAGTGAGTCTAAGCACGACGCGGGTGAGGAAGAGGTTTCATCTGACGAGGAGAACGACGACGACCTGCTGTACAGGGACCATGACAGTGTGACATATCTGACGGTGTCGCTGGCGGGGAAGACGACCCACCTATCCCTGATGCCCACGTCCACAGATTTGCATGGTCTGACGGGGCCGATTTCCAGCCTGATTTGCACCACTAGTGTTCAAGCAGTACATCCCCCTGAAGAGGCATAGGTTTGGCACCAAGTTGTTTGTGCTGTGCGATTATGAGGCCGGCATAGTGCTTGACATGATCGTCTATACAGGCACTGATATAGACGTGCCAAGAGTCGCTGCCAATGACCCCTTGGGCATGTCTGGAGCCATTGTAAAGAAAATTATGGAACCTTACGTGGGCAAGGGGCACACATTGTACACCGATAATTGGAATACTTCTGCTCTCTGCCAGTATCTACATGACAACAAAATGGGGTCATGTGTTACTGTCAGATGCACCAGGAAGTTCATGCCCAAGTTTGTCGGTCAGCCAATTCCACTTGACAACCCCTCGTCCAGTGACGCCCCATCAGATGACGAAGAAGCCCAAGAACACCACGAACGACGAGAACGGAGACGGCGAAGAAGAGGACCAGGAAAATTTAAGAAATTGGAGAAGTCGGGGAAAGTCCTGGCAATCAAGTGGAAGGACAAGCGAGAAGTTCACCTGCTGTCAACTGTCCACTCAGGCGCACAGGTTGACTCAGGTAAAGTCCACTACCGAACGAAAAAACCCATCCAGAAACCTGACATGGTAGTCGACTATACCAAGTATATGCGCCTGGTTGACAAGTCCGACTGCCAACTTGCTGGCGTTGAGTGTCTTAGGAAGACTGTGAGATGGTACCACAAGTTGTTCCTCCACCTCATTGACATCACGATGCTCAACGCCTTCAACATGTGGCTGGTGAAAAAGGAAATGGCCCCGAACCAAAAAATCAAGTTTCGGGAGTTTGTATATAACGTGTCCTTTCAGCTTCTGGAGATTTGGCGGTCGGCGAAGGCAGGTGAAATGTCACGTCTGCGCTAACACCACGAGACGCCCCAAGAAGCAAAACAAGGTCAACACTATTTGCGATGAATGCAAACCTGGCCTATGCTTGGGTGATTGCTTCCGTGACTATCACACCATCAAAAACTTCTGAGTGAAGCCGCCCCGCCCTGACTCATGCCCTACCTCACCTGACCTGACCTACCTGAACCATGGCTACCTCAATGCATCATAATGTATAATTGTATATACTGTATATACAGTATATGTAAATCTTCATAGCATAATGTTATTTGTATTTGTATGCAATAATAATGTAATATTTAATTTGTTTTTATCGATCAAATATATTGTATGTAGCAGTAACAATAATTGTATATCAAACTATTACTTTATCACCGAAATATATTGTATTTTGTAATAACAAAAATTGCATACATAAATATTATCCAATGTACTGTATGTCTTCCTTATATATACTGTATATATATATATATATATATATATGCACAGTTTGCATTATTGAGTTTTTTATTGATACTCTCAATTTTTCGTATAGTTTTTCTGGTATTTTCAGGAAGTTGGTAAAGGAGGTTTGCAAATGGTTCCGACGTTTCAATGGGCGCAGCCATCATTATCAAGGAGAAGTGAAGTTAGAAGGTGATAAGTCGAGTTTATATAGGCGATACAAGATCAAGAGAGGGATTATTGTGTGCTAGCTGCACGCTGGTTGGCTAACCTAAGACTAGCTCTGGTAGGTTGGCCGGACGCAGGAGTGGGCGGGGCCTCTGCGTCGTTCATCTGCGTGTGTGGGGGGGGCATTCCTGGGGGCATCATGGGGGGCCTCGCTGTGGAAGGGCGTGCCGAGGGTAGGATCTGGCTGTATTCCGCTTGTGTGTTTAAAGTAGGTTGGTATGTTTGTATATATAGCTTCAAGAATGAATAGGCGGCGTGAGTCTATTTCTTTATCAAGAATAGAGGTGTGTTTATCTAAGTCGGGTCTGGTGAGTTCCTGATGGTGTGGGGCTGTGTGGTAGTGGTCCTTGATAGCTCCGGCTTGAAGGTGGAAGGTAAGGCGACGTGACAGACGAGTCCTTGTCAAACCGACATAAGTGTGAGGTCCACAGTCCTCACTGTTACAGGTGTGTCGGTATATGACATGGTCCTCTTGTGACGGTTCCTTAGCGGTAGCCGGGCTGTTGCGAATGACTAGTTGTGATGTTTTCCTCGATTTGTAGTATATGGTGAGTTTAAGGTGTTGGTCAGGGTTCGTAGTTTTAACGTTGTTGCTGATAATGTCTCTCATTATGTTTTCGTCTGTTTTGTGATCTGAGGACATGTGGTTTTTATAGTAAATTTTTATGTATTCAGTGTTTGTATTAGTAGGCATGTCGTTTTTGTACCATGTTTCAAGGTGTTTGTTGATGGTGTGGGCTATGTCCGAGTTACTGTACCCATTGTTTACAAGCACCTGGGTGAGCCTCTCGAGTTCCTTGTGAGTGTCTCGCCAGGAGGTGCAGTGTGATAGGGCTCTCCTGACGTAGGCGGCGATGGTGGATCGTAAATATCGCTGGGGGCATTCACTTTTACTATAATAACCACATGTCCTCAGATCACAAAACAGACGAAAACATAATGAGAGACATTATCAGCAACAACGTTAAAACTACGAACCCTGACCAACACCTTAAACTCACCATATACTACAAATCGAGGAAAACATCACAACTAGTCATTCGCAACAGCCCGGCTACCGCTAAGAAACCGTCACAAGAGGACCATGTCATATACCGACACACCTGTAACAGTGAGGACTGTGGACCTCACACTTATGTCGGTTTGACAAGGACTCGTCTGTCACGTCGCCTTACCTTCCACCTTCAAGCCGGAGCTATCAAGGACCACTACCACACATCCCCAAACCATCAGGAACTCACCAGACCCGACTTAGATAAACACACCTCTATTCTTGATAAAGAAATAGACTCACGCCGCCTATTCATTCTTGAAGCTATATATACAAACATACCAACCTACTTTAAACACACAAGCGGAATACAGCCAGATCCTACCCTCGGCACGCCCTTCCACAGCGAGGCCCCCCCATGATGCCCCCAGGAATGCCCCCTCCACACACGCAGATGAACGACGCAGAGGCCCCGCCCACTCCTGCGTCCGGCCAACCTACCAGAGCTAGTCTTAGGTTAGCCAACCAGCGTGCAGCTAGCACACAATAATCCCTCTCTTGATCTTGTATCGCCTATATAAACTCGACTTATCACCTTCTAACTTCACTTCTCCTTGATAATGATGGCTGCGCCCATTGAAACGTCGGAACCATTTGCAAACCTCCTTTACCAACTTCCTGAAAATACCAGAAAATCTATACGAAAAATTGAGAGTATCAATAAAAAACTCAATAATGCAAACTGTGCCTATTATTTTAATCTCACCTGCTTGAAAGAAAATATCCTCCCTGGCTACACTAATATATATATATATACTGTATATATAAAAAAATAACAAAATAAAATAAACAGAATAAAAAACAAAAATACAAACTCATGTCCTTGTATCCATGCAATATGAATTATTCTATGAATATTTCATATTGCTTAAATACAAGGACATGAGTTTGTAAAAATAAAAAAATTATCAAAATAATTGTTCTAAGCTTCTCAAATCCTTCTCCATAACCCCCTCCTGGATTCGAACCCCCTCCCCTGGAATAATTTCAGTTTCCCTTTCCATCACCTTACCGACTAGGCCACAGCTGGTCATACTATATGTCAGCGAAAAGTTGGTCTGTAGAATCGACCTGACACTTGCGACAAAAAAAAGGTTGACATCGATTTACTTGCGTAAATCGATGTTATAGTCATTAATTTGATAGCAAGTAAGTAAAAACATGTACAAAATATATATATATATTGTTCAATACTTGTAAACGAAACAGTATACAACTGTGTTCATATCAAAGATTGCCGCGCCACAGTCGTCACTGGTGTGACACAAGTTTATCCCGCGGTCATCCTGATAACCCTTCCTCCCTCCCTCCCTTCCTCTGTCTCTCCTCTCTCTCGCCTTCGTTCTCACTCCTTTGCTTGCTTGCTTGCTAGTTTGTAGATGTATATATATTGACATTATTGTTATTGTGCATACATAATAGATACAATAAAAATACAAACATTATTTGTATTGTATATTACTTGTAAAAGCATACAACACTGTTCATATCGCAATTTGCCCAGCCAGTATCAAGTGGAATCTGACACCAGTCTATTTTTAGCCATCGTTTATTTACTTAGGCCAAGTCACAAACCATCCTCAACCGTTCCTCTCTCTCTCTCTCTCTCTCTCTCCTCCAGCATTCGGCCTCATTCTAGGATATCGGATTTATTGTTCATACAAACTGCATAAGATCACATCCCTGCCCTCGGGCGACTCTACCTCCCTCCCCTATATTGTCATTCATTCACTGTTTCTCACTCTACAATTTCGCCTCTATATATCGTATATTGCTTATATGTGCCTTAGTTCTTGCTATGTAATATTCAGATGGGTCACCTACATACGTACATGTACACTAGAAGGCTTGAAAGGGCTAAGCTTACGATATATATGCAATATTATCATCAACCCACCCTCACCTCCCCTTGGTTTTACCCCGAGACGGCAGAATATATGCGTGGGTAAATCTTGCCGCTCGATGTTTTTCTCGCCGCACGATACCATTCGCACTACATTTTTCAACTACGGACGACCCCCCCTCCACCTCCCTAAAAAATGTTTTGGGTACACATATATATATATATATGGCTGGATGCACGCTTGCATTCCCTACACGCTGAGGTGGTTTTCATCGAAATCGGTAAGGGTCGCCAAAATGGTCAACCTCTAGCAAGAGGCAATGTTGTTCAATATCCTAGGCTAGCACTTGTTGGGTTAATGCAGACATGTCTAATTCTATATACTATTAAATTAAGAGGACTTCTGTCTGAGGGAAACTGTTTATAGTGTGACAGTCCATCATCAATAACCCCAACAATGGCTTCAAACACCATTTATAAGGGAGCATGTTATTGATAACTTTTCGGAAACAGTTTGTTTCTTCAAGAATGACCAGAATAAGCTATTTGCAAAACGTTGTTAATCAAATGTTTTATTCAAATGGTACTTTTTATCAAATCAGTTTATATTGAAACACTTTCGAATGCTAAAAATGTTATCAATAACTACACTAACAAAACAAAACTCACACCACAAACACCATAAATACAAACTTTGCTGTTATTAAGCTTACACATGTGAATGAAGAAATAGGCTAACCAGTACAAAGAACAACAAAAGGAACCACAAAAACAACACAAATACAACACCAACAATATCTCTACCATAAGATCACTATCAACAGTAAAGCACCAAAACACAACCAACACAATGTTCATCACTAAAATTAGGTACTGTATATAAATGTATATTTTTACGCTCACCTTGCTATCATTAACCATACATATGTGGCTGGAGAAAGAGGACAGGTTGACAGCCTCCAAAATTGATAGTACGTGGAACAGATCAATGGATGGTTGGACAGGGATAAGAAATAACAAATGACGGACGGATCTGGGATGAGAGTTGGTGGGGTGCCAATGAATGGTTTATTGATACTATAGTTGCAAGGAGTTTCAAGGAATAGTTAGTGTCTCGGAGACCTTGTAATCCATTCAGAGGAGATACTCGAAGTGGAAGGAGAGAGACTGTGTATTGCACTACACTCTTTACAGAGTGTGCAAAATAATATCTACTCTCTTCTTGAATTGTTCTACTGAAGAACTATTTACAACTTCGGAGGGAAGTGTGTTCCAGGTAGAAAAGATCTTATATGTGAAAAAGTTTCCACAAACACTAGTGCTGAACCTTTTCTATTCTAATTTCCAGCCATGGTTGCGTATTGTATTCATATTGAGGCTAAACATTCCACATTGTCCACATTGTCAAACCCATTAAGTATTTTAAAAACTTCAATAAGCTGACCCTGTAATCTGTGTGTCTCCAACGGGAAGAGATCAAGGGCTCTCAACCGGTTCTCATAGCTCATTCTTCTAAGAGATGGAATACGTTTTGCAGCCCTAGCTTGTACTCTTTCCAGTCGTTCTATATTTTTCCTGAGTGCTGGAGACCAGAATTGAACAGCATACTTCTGGAGAGGCCATATCAGAGCGTTGTAAGTTGCCTCTTATTATAGCCCAATAATTGATGAGCTTTCTTCTCTACTCCAATGCACTGCTTGGAAAACTTTAGGTCACTACTATCAATACACCCAAATCCTTTTCCAAGTCAGTCACTTCCAGAGGCATTCCCAATAGTGAATAGCCTGAATTGGGGTTTGCTTGGCTGATATGCATCACCTTGCACTTGTCCGAGTTTAGAGGCATATGCCATGTCTCCGACCATTTACCCAGTTTGTTGAGGTCTATCATGAGCTGTTCAACACCTTTGGGGTCTTTCACATTCATTCCAAGCTTTACGTCATCTGCAAACTTGGAGATCACACTCAACAGACCTATATTGATGTCATTGATAAACAGTAGTGGGTCAAGGACAGATCCCTGTGGAACTCCAGAAGTGACTGGTGTCCACTCAGAAGAAACACCTTTGATTATCACTCGTTGTTGTCTACCTGTTAGCCAACTTCCTATCCAATTTATGACCTCTGGATTGATACCTACTGTAGTGCACTCACTATTGACATTAGCGTGCAATGAAGCACTTTGTCAAAAGCTTTTTGAAAATCTAAGTAAAGGATGTCTATGGCTCTACTTTTGTCATACTCACTCAGCATTTCATGGACAAATTTCATCAAATTGGTAAGACATAATCGGTGTCGCCTGAATCCATATTGGGAATCTGAAATTAAATAATGAATTTCTAGGTAGTCAACTATCTTGTCTACTGGTATCCCTTTTACCCGGCAGCTGCGGCAAGACTCAATTGATGTTTTACTAGGCGGCTGCGGGAAGACTCATAAGATCTGGGTTTTTAAACGCATACCAAAACCGCGGGCTTTCAGCCACGCGCCTACAAATTGGTGTGGGTGTAGTACAACTAGGCAACTCTCGATACCACCACCCCACACGCTCGGGTCGCGTGCGCTCAAGCAGTAAACAAGCACTTGTCATGGAGCCCACATGTCCCTCATCCGCGCGCCCTGATGACACAACCAGCCCTCTTTCTGGTGGTGTCAGCACCCGTGAAAGACAGAGAGTGGCTGCCATGAATCCATCCTACCTGTACGCCTACGAGAGTAGCTCCGAGGACGAGGGCCCGGCACGTAAGGCACGTAAGACATGTGCAGACAAGGGCACGACAAGCGCACGTGCACAAAGGTAATTGGCCTTCAGGGACACTGCCACCACCACCCAGGCTGCTGCTACCACCACTACCACCACTGCCACCACTAGCACCCACGCAGGAGGCCACCCTGGGGCTGCAGGACGTGCGGGGGCCACTGGGAAGACAGGGAAAGACACGGGGAAAAAAACAGCTCGTACCTCTGCCACCACCGTGCCACCACCACAAGCCGCCCCTGCCCCTGCCGCCCCTTCCCCTGCCGCCGCCGCCCCTGCTCCTGCCCCTGCCTCTGCCCCTAGGAAGAAAGTGAAGGGCAAGGCGACAGGGACGATAATATTGCCTGCCTCAAGCACCTCTGCACCACCCACCACTGCTGGCCCTGCCAACGCCGCCCCTGCTGACGCCACCGCTGCCGACGCCGACCCTGCCGACCGTTCTGCCCCTGCCGGCCCTTCCGCCCCTGCCCACAGGACACCTGCGAGAATCAGACAGAGGAATCCCCTGGCTCCGTCGAAATACGACGCCCTGCTATTCCCTGATTCCCAGGATGGTGACTCGCAGGAATATTATGACGACGACGCAAGGGCGGGTGGGTGGGGCGTGGATAGCGACAGTGAGTCCGAGCCAGGTGCAGACAATGAGGGGCTTTCGTAGAGTGAGGAAAACAACGAAGATGTGTTATTTAGGGTCCACGACAGTGAATTATCCGAAGGTACCAAAGGTATAGCGAGGACGTAGACGACGTTCCAATCCGTGATGCCAATATTCATTAAGTTTGCGTGGTCAAATGGGGACGATTTTGTGCCTGACTTGCACCAGTTTGATGCTGGTAGGTCAGGTTCAACTGCTGAGTGGCCCTGTGATGACAATGCAAACGAGATGGATTTCTTCCTCGCTTTTTTCGACTTGCAGCTAGTGAAGTACATTGTTGCCCAAACCAACGCCTACTACAGGTGGGTGAGGAACAAAATGGACGTCATTTCTCCAAGAGCGAGAATACGAGTCTGGGTGGATACGACTGTGAAGGAATTTATGACGTTCTTTGCATTGTTGATGCTCATGCATCTTTGCAAGAAGCATGTGCTACAACATTATTGGAAACACAACCTCCTCATCGCGACCCCAACTTTCAATAAGTACATGACTCATGACAGATTTTTGTTGCTGCTTAGATTTATGCACTTTGCAGACAATGAAAATCCTAACAGGGATGATAGAATATGGAAAGTTCGGGAGGTTTTCACCATGTTGATGGCGAGGTACAAGACATACTTTTACCCATTCAACAACTTGGTGATTGATGAGAGTCTCATGCTCTTCAAAGGTTGTCTTGTCTTCAAACAGTATATCCCCTTGAAGAGGCACAAGTTTGGAATCAAGCTCTTCGTGTTGTGTGACTGTGAGATCGGCATAGTGCTTGACATGATCGTCTATACAAGAACTGATATAGACGTGCCAAGAGTCGGTGCCAATGACCCCATGAGCATGTCAGAGGCCATCATAAAGAAAATGATGGAACCTTACATGGGCCAGGGACACGTGTTGTACACCGATAATTGGTATACTTCTCCTGTTCTCTGCCAGTTTCTTCATGACAACCAAACAGGGTCATGTGGGACTGTCAGAAAGACAAGAAAGTTCATGCCCAAGTTCGTCGGTCATGTCACTCCACTTCCGGATCCCTCCTTCAGTGACACACCTTCTGAAGATGACCTTGCTCAAGAACACTGTGAGAGGAAGGAACTACGAAGGCGATGAAGGGGGCCCGGAAAATATAAGATGCTTGAAAAGTCCGGGAAAGTGGTGGCTCTAAAGTGGAAGGACTAACGTGAAGTTCATCTGCTTTCGACAGTCCACACAGGTGCCCAGGTCGACTCTGGTAAAGTCCACTACTGCACCAAGAAAACCATCGAGAAACCTAACATGGTAGGGGACTACACCAAAAACATGCGCCTGGTGGACAAGTCAGATTGTCAACTTGCAGGCGTTGAGTGCCCGAGGAAGACTGTGAAGTGGTATCACAAGTTATTCCTTCACCTAGTCGACATCACAATGCTCAACGCCTACAATATGTGGCTGGTAAAGAAAGACATGGCTCCGCACCAGAAACTAAAGTTTCAGGAGTTCGTGTACAACGTCTTTTACCAACTCCTGGAAGAATATGGCTCCCTCACTCAGAGGAATGTGGCCTGGCGTGGTGAACTCGCCCCTGACCGCACCTAGGTGGGGGTTCAGAGACACTTTACAGTCCACACAGAGTTCGTTGGCAATCGCCGAAGGCAGATGAAGTGTCACGTTTGCACCAACACCACCAGGAAACCCAAGGCAGATCACAGAGTCACCCCCATGTGCAACGAGTGCAAGGTTGCACTCTGTTTGGGTGACATTTCCAGGAATACCACATGTACAAGAACTTTTGAGTGCCACCCCCCTGCCCTACCTCACCTTACCTGACCTGACCTACCTGACCACGCTTTATGTCACTCTAAATATTTATGTTACCTCATTATTTATTCAATATAGTACAATGTATCCTGTGATATGATTTTATATGTATTTGTTCTACCTTAAATAAATATGTTTGTATGTTATTCTCTTGTATATATTCATTGTATATAATAGTCATATACGTTTTGTAATGTTATTTCTACCTGAAATATATTGTGTTATACAAATAATTATATGTATATTTTTGTATGTTTATCTTGCTTATAAAATAATAATACAAAAAAACTCATGTCATTGTATTCTTGCTATATGATATATCCTATGAATATTTCATATTGCTTAATACATTGTCATGAGCTTGTAAAAAAAAAAAAAAAAATCAAAATTTGTCTAAACATTACAAATCCTTCCCCATAACCCCTTCCTGGATTCGAACCCAATGCCCTGGCCTACCCTCAGATTCACAGCCCATCACCTTACTGACTAGGCCAGGGCAGCTCATACAATAAGTCACCAAAAACTTGATCTCTAGATTCGGCCTGTCACTCATTACAATAACAAAATTGTATCCCACCAATTTACTTTTGTAAATTAATGGAATTATCAATCCTATCATGCAAAGGTATATAAAACTGTCTCTCTCAAGAAACAAAATATATTATACGACTGTATTGTATTCGTATAAAAAAAAATCCAACACTGTCTTCGTATCAAAAATTGCCCAACACTCTCCTCTCTTAGTGTGACACCAGTTTTATCACACGGTCAGATAACCCTTGCCTTCCCTCACTCTCTCTCTCTCTCTCTCTCTCTCTCTCTCTGCTTCAGCCCTACACTCTCGTATATCGATGTTATTATAATACAAAATGCATAAAATAACATTCACAAATACGTTTGTATTGGATAATCTTGTAAATAATGAAGTACAACTGTGTTTGTGTCGGAGATTGCACCACCATCCCTCTATCTCTCGCCTACGCCCTTACTCGTGTATATCTATTATATTGTAACGCATATCATACAAAATACATCCAGTAAGTCTCGAATATACATTTCTATTGCATATTACTTGTGAATAATGAAGTACAACTGTGTTTCATATGGCAATCTGCCCGCCCTCTATCAAGTGTAATTTGACCCCAGTCTAAATATAACTCACTGTGTTGACACAGAGAGCTATCCCCCCTCCCTCTCACTTTTCTTCCTCATGTCTTATTCTCTAATTTCGTTCTTTATACTGTCTATAGCCTACTTATTGGGATGCATTCTTCACATGTGTCTAATACAATGTCTGCTTGTGTAAATGCAAGCATGAAAGTCATCTTTACGAGCGATATAACACAATAGTTCAATGTAAACCCCCCCTCACTCTCTCCTCCTCTACCCATACCATCTCTCTCACAATAACAAACACCTGCACTCGGCCAGGCTATTAGGGTGAGAATCCCATGACCTCCATGCCCTCGGGTACCTCCACCCTCCTGCTTCACTTCCTCCTTTCTTCCCGCGTTCATTCATATTTTCCCACGCATAATTACCTCCTACAGTATATATCGCATATTTGGCCTATAGGCGGCATATTCCTTGTTATATGGGTCGCCTACATATGTACACGTACTTTATATAGCATGACAGTGCTGAAAATACGATATATACGTGATATTATGGCCAACCCCCCATCCACTCCCCTCCCCTTGGCCTCTCTTTCATTCCTTCCCGCCTATACTCATTCATACTTCACACGCAGAATTACCGCCTATATATCGCATATTAATTTTGGTCTGTATGCGGCATATTCCTTGTTATATAGGTCGCCTACATACGTACACATACTTTATATAGCATGACAGTGCTCAAAATACGATATATACGCGATAGTACGCCTAACACACCCTCCCCTCCCTCTGGTTCTACCCCCTGGCCGTGTGGATATTCGCCCGGGAAATCTCTCCTTGTGATGACAATCTCGCCCCGCGATGCCGTTCGCACCACATTTTTCAACTACGAGCTCCCCCCCCCCCCTAATTAATTTGTTGGGGGAGTGAGAACGGAGAAATGGATAGGCGACGAGCAGGGAGGTTTTAGGAAGGGAAGAGGATGTGTAGATCAGATTTTTACCCTGAATTGTGTTGTGGAGAAGTATCTGGAGAAGAAACAAAAGGTGTATGTTGCCTTTATGGACTTGGAGAAGGCCTATGACAGAGTGGATAGAGAAGGTTTGTGGAAAGTACTTAGAATATACGGAGTAGAGGGCAAGTTGCTGAAAGCAGTGAAGAGCATGTATGAGGGTGCAAAGGCGGCAGTACGTGTGGAGAGTGAGCAGAGCGAGTTCTTTGACCTGAATGTTGGTTTGAAACAGGGGTGTGTGATGTCCCCATGGTTGTTTACTGTATATATGGATGGAGTTATGAAAGAAATACTATCAAGAGCAGTGGATGTTGGTGTATCGCTGAAAAGGGAGGGAATTGAGTGGAAGCTACCTATACTGCTGTTTGCGGATGATACAGTTCTGATGAGTGATAATGAATGGGAGTTGCAGGGTCTGGTAAATGAGTTTGGAACAGTGTGCGAAAAACGGAATTTGAAGGTAAATACGGGGAAGAGCAAGGTTATGGTCTTCGAAAGGGGTGAAGTCACAGAGTGTGAGGTGAAGCTGAACGGTCAGGCTATGGAGATCGTCAACTCTTTTAAGTATCTGGGCAGTGTGTTGAGTAAAGATGGGACTATGGATGAAGAGGTGCGGGAGAGGGTACAACAGGGGAAGAGGGTTGTAGGAACGCTAAAAGCAGTAACAAGAAATAGGGTGGTCAGTATGGAAGTGAAGAAGTCCTTGCATGACAGTGTGGTAATCCCGACACTGACTTACGGAAGCGAAGCATGGACGTTGGTTGAGAGACTCAGACCAAGAGTGAGAGCAGTGGAAATGAATTACTTAAGGAGTGCGTGCGGAGTTACATGGAGGGATAGACAGACTAATGAGGAAGTAAGAAGGAGGTGTGGTGTGGAGGTAGATGTGCTGGAAAGTGTGAAAAGGAACAACTTGAGATGGTTCGGCCATATGGAACGTATGGAAAGCGAGAGAATGACTAAGAGGGTGTACGAGAGCGAGGTGGAGGGACAGAGGGGGAGAGGTAGACCGAATATGAGGTGGAAGGATGGAGTGAGGAAGTACATGAACGAAGGCGGTGCTGGTTGGGGGGAGGGGCGTCGACTGACTGGGGGCGGTTCGTTCGTGGCCACCCCTTCGGGGATCACGGCGTCAGGCAATAGATAGATAGATAGATAGTCAAATATATATGGCTGGATGCGCGCAAGCATTCCCTACACGCTGATGTAGTTTTCATCGATATTTGCAAGGGTCGTCAAAATGGCAATACCTTAACCTTAATATGGTGTATACTACAGGGGCTTAGCGCTTTAGAGGTTAAGAGTTTTACTATAATAGCAGCCAAGCTAATTGGCCGATAATTCTTGGGACTCTTGTGATTCCCTTTCTTAAAAATTAGGATCACATTGGCCAGTTTCCAGTTTTAAGGGACTTTTCAGGAATTTTCCCTTATGAATACTGAGGCAAACTAGTTGTTTAGGGATTTAGCTATATCAGTGTCAGAGGTTTGTAGATGGTCTATTGGATCCTTTAGAGGTCCAATGCTACTTTTGAATGGCTTCCTGCTGTTCACATAGCTGAAGAACTCTTTAGGACTCTTTGCAGAGGGCTGCTACCCTGAGTTCTTCATTCCGCTTTGCTTCCTTTATAAGAAATTTCACTCTTTAACACATATATTTGAAAGAATCTAAATATCTTTGGTCTTGATTTATTTTGGCCTTTCTGTATGCAACTTTTTTCTTTCTAATTGCTGAAGCTATGTCACTTGTGAACCATTTTGGATGGGTTGAGTCTGATTTGGTATGTTTTGTAGGAACAAATGCAGCTTGTCAATCCATAAACTGCTCTTTGAATCAGCACCAAATCGCATTAACATTCTCACCCTCAAGTCTGATCTGGGATAAGCTTCCCCGAAGGCCTTCAAAATGTGCATTCCTGAAATCTAGTTTTACACTCTGGGGATTGGTGGGTCTGCTGCTAAAGGTGCTGAGATGATAGGGCCGGAAAATGTTATACCAAAACATACCACAAGCCTTTCCCATCAGCCGAAGGACCAACAACCTCAACCCCTAGAATTGCGACCATAAGAGACCGGAAGAGACACCGGAAGCAGTCTCCCCTGAGAAGAAGTAACCACCTACTTCAGTCACCTGTATCACATCACCGCTAGATGAGACAACAATCATAATCCAGCTATGCAAGCTGATAACCAGACAGCTGCATTCAAGTCTCTAAATAGAGAGAGGCCCCCAATACTGTAAACAATGAATCATATACTTACCTAAGCTTTAGGCTACCTACTCTTAATATAAATAAATAAAACATACCATTTCCCACACAACCATATATGCATTGTATTTTTAAGGCTTTAGTCAACCACGCAATAACTCAGAAACTATATTTCTCATGCCTCGCATGTTCCGAATCACACCCGACTTGAAAATTACAATACTACCTGACCAAAAAATAGGGTAAGGTAGACAAGTTGAGGCACTGTGTCGCTTTCAAGTAAAAACGGCCACACTCCGAAATGGCTACAACCGGAATGGCCACAACCAAAACGGCCACAAACCGAAATGGCCACACTCTGAAATGGCCACAAGCCTAAATGGCCACAAACCGAAATGGCCATGCTCCTAAATGGCCACAAACCGAAATGGCCACATGGGAGAGGCTGTTACCCGGTCGCGGGTAGTGACTGGTTGAGGTCAGCCACCAGCGCTCGCACTGGTTAATTTTTTTTTTTTTTTTTTTTTTTTTTAAAGAGACAATTAACGGAGGAAGGAAAAACACAGATAAAACAAAAAGGTCCATGTGCCTAAAGGCATCCTCCATTCATAAAATGTTTGTAACAACTGGATTTAAACATTTGTAGATTGTAAGTTTGTGGAAAGCAATTCGAGGGAAGTGAATTCCAAAGAGTAGTAGCTCTGGGGATAAATTAATTCTGATAAGCAGAAGTTCTGCATTGTGGAGAAAGTGTTCATTCATGGGCGCTCTCAGCTGCCCTAGTTCTACGGGGAAAGATGTGGAGAGGCGGCACAATTGAAGCAAGTTCCTCGGAACAATTGCTGTGAAAATATCTGTAGAATAATGCAAGGGATGCAACGTTTCTTCGTATGGATAATGTAGGAAGGTCCTGTGTGATTGCAGGGTTATTGATTAATTTAATAGCTTTTTTTTAATCTTGACCAACTGCCTCAATGCAACCACTCCACTTCCACCCCACAGAGGTGAACAGTAATCCATCTGAGAACGCACATGACTTTTATATATCACGGCCAACTGCTCGTCAGTGAAGAATTCTCGAACTCTGTACAGGAGTCCCAGTTTTTAGAGGCATTCTTAGCAATGCTTCTAACATAATGTGTCCAGCTCAAGTTAGTAGTTAATGTTACACCGAGAATGTCAATACTAGGGGAAGTGGGAATTTATATCATTAAAAAATATATGGGAGTCAGTGAGATTTTGTCGGTTAGAAAATTGAATGTACTTGGTTTTCTGTGCATTAAAGGAAACTAGATTCTTTTGTCCCCATCCATTAATTCTAGAAAGGTCCTGGTTCAGAGAAATTGCAGTGTTTATTTTTGAATTTATAAGATCGGGTTGGGTGAAAGAATTGGTAAATGTGAAGGAACTGTGGAGTGTTGAGTCATCTGCGTAGGAATGTATTGGATTATGAGTGGTAGATATGAGATCATTGATATGAATGAGGAACAGAATTGGGGCCAAAACTGATCCCTGGGGAACACCAACATTTATTGAGTGAAATTGAGAATAAAGGCCATCTACCATTACACATATTTTTCTGTTATGAAGATAAGAAGAAATTAGTGGAACTAATGATGCAAGGCCGTAGTGTGACATCTTCGACAATAAGGATTGATGCCAGACTCTATCAAATCTCTTTGATATATCCAGTGCTATTGTATGTGTTTCACCATGTTGGTCTGTATCTAAGATATACAGTATATCTTGATTCAATCCACAACTCAGATTGACAGTTTTTTGTGATCTATTTGAACAGTATATATTAATTAACATGGTCTTAGATAAAACAAAAACATAAGTGAAAAACGCACAGATATACAGTATATCTAATTTTAATATAAAATACTGGTGGGGAGATTGTAGGCACCAATCGATCAGGGCTAGACCCACCCGTATCCCGGATTGCATCGAAGATCGGCCCAACATTCTTGACCTGTTTCTAACTTCTAACCCTTCTTCTTATACTGTCGATCTTTTCTCTCCTTTGGGCTCCTCCGACCATAAACTTATCTCTGTCACCTGTCCTATCTCTCCAGTACGGCCACCCGATCCTTCTAGCCGGCGGCGCTTGTGACACTTTGGCGCTGCCGACTGGGAGGCTCTTCAGCAGTACTTCTTTGATTTCCCATGGAATGATTTCTGCTTCCATGGCCGAGGACCCTCGGAGAGTGCTGAACGCATTACCGAGGTAATCCTATCGGTCATGGAAGCATACATTCCATTCTCTTTCTCTCAGACTAATGCTAAAAAATCTTGGTTTACTCACGCCTGTTCTACTGTTGTCCGCAATAAGGAGGAAGCATTCAAACGGTACCGACGCCTTAAAACTCAAGACTCTCATTCTTCATATGTTTCTGCCCGGAATCAAGCCAAATCTGTTCTTCGACTTGCCAAACACTCTTTCATGAATAATAAATGCACTGAACTATCCAACTCTAGCTCTTCCCAAGCTTTCTGGCATCTAGCCAAAAACCTCTCCAACAATTTCTCCTCCTCGTCTTTCCCTCCCCTTTCCCACTCTGATGGCACAACCATCACTTCTTCCTCTGACAAAGCTAAACTCTTCGCTCAAACTTTTGCTAGAATCTCCACTTTGGATGATTCCGGTGCTATTCCTCCCTCTCCGCCCTCCTTTCTCTTACTTATGCCTAATATCCTAATCTCTTCTAAAGATGTACTTTCTACCCTCTCTGGGCTTAACACTAATAAGGCGTACGGTCCGGACGGTGTTCCTCCTGTTGTTCTCAAAAACTGTGCTTCCGTGCTGACTCCCTGCCTAGGCAAACTCTTTCGTCTCTGTCTATCCTCTAACGTCTTCCCTTCATGCTGGAAGATTGCTCACATTCAACCTGTCCCAAAGAAGGGTGACCGCTCTCAACCCTCCAACTATCGTCCAATTGCTCTTATCTCTTGTCTTTCTAAAGTTTTTGAAACTATTCTTGCTTCCAAATTTCTTAAGCATTTCTCTTCTCATAATCTGCTCTCAGATCGCCAGTATGGCTTCCTTAAGGGTCGCTCTACTGGTGATCTTCTTTCATATCTTACTAACTCTTGGTCATCCTCCTTTCGGGACTTCGGTGAGACTTTTTCTATTGCACTAGACATATCGAAAGCCTTCGATAGAGTCTGGCATAAATCTTTAATTTCTAAACTACCCTCCTTCGGTTTCTATCCCTCCATCTGTGCCTTTGTCTCTAATTTCCTTTCCGGCCGTTCCATAGCCGCGGTTGTGGATGGTCATTGTTCACTTCCTCACCCTATAAACTCCGGTGTTCCTCAGGGCTCTGTCCTATCTCCTATTCTCTTTCTAATTTTTATAAATAATCTCCTTAACTGTACCTTAATTCCTATCCAATCATACGCAGACGACTCAACCTTACACTACTCCATTAGTTTGTCAGAACGCCCCAGCCAGCAATCCCTCAACGACAAACGTAATGAAGCCATAGAACTCTTAAATTCTGATCCAAATACTATTACCAATTGGGGCAGAGAAAACCTTGTTAACTTTAATGCTTCCAAAACCCAATTTCTCCATCTATCTACCCGTCAGGATCTCCCAGCGGACTATCCCTTATTCTTCAACAATACAAAAATCAACCCTTCATCTTCTCTCAATATTCTTGGTGTCTCTTTTTCTTCTGCTCTCATTTGGAAGGACCATATTACCAGTCTTGCTAAGGCAGCCTCACAGAAGCTGGGTGTGCTCAACCGCCTTAGGGGGTTCTTTTCCCCTGCACAGCTTCTTGCTCTGTACAGGGGCATAGTGCGCCCTTGTATTGAGTATTGTTCACATGTGTGGGGAGGTTCCTCTCACACCGCTCTCCTAGACAAAGTTGAAAGGAAGGCCTTTCGTATCATTAACTCCCGTCCACTCACCAACTCTCTGCAATCTCTCTCTCTCCGCCGCAATGTTGCATCTCTCTCGCTATTCTATCGCTACTATAATAATCAGTGTTCCTCAGAGATATCCCAGTGCATACCACCTCCTATACGTAGGGCACGTGGTACCCGTCTTGCAACTCAATCCCACCCCTACTCTGTGCAACTCTCCATCCCAAGAGTGAAACGTTACTCTCAAACTTTCTTCTACTCAACAGCTGAGCTCTGGAACTCTCTCCCAGAATCAGTCTTTCCCTCTTCCTATGACTTAAATTGCTTCAAACTCTGTGTGTCCAGGCATTTTGGCTCGAACGTCCCTTGATTTTGGCCCTGTCACTCTTTCAACTATGGGGGAGGCACTCGCTATAGGCAGTTATGCCTTTTGCCTCCCTCAATCACATAGAACATTTTTTTTTTTTTATAAAAAATAAAATAAAATAAAATAAAATAATACTAGTTGATGGTTTAATCACCAAAAATATATATTGCATAAATACTTTATCAAAAAAGTATAGTATCACTCTCTCTCATTCTCTCCTTTGCGAGACGAATGTGAGGGAAAAGATAGTCAGGATAAGGGAGGGATAACCGAAGTGCCTGCCGCCGACTCAGCTCCAACCTCTGACGCTGTGCTACCTACCACCACGACTACCCCCACCACCACCACCACCAAGGGAGCTTCTGCCACCACCAGGGGTTCTCCAACTGCAGCTGCTGGATCCTCCCGAGGGAAAGGTAAGTCTGTGTCCCGAGAAGGTAAGTCTGTGTCGATTGTGGGCGACTCCATGGTAAGACATTTAGTTAGGGCTACCCGCACTAAACTTAGGAAGGTTGTGTGTCTGCCTGGCCCTTGGAGTTGGGAGGGTTTTAGAGAAGATGGACCACATCTTGGAAGATAGTGGAGATAACCCCATTATCTGTCTCAGTGCCGGGAGTAACGATGTTGGTAAGGGTAGAAGTGAGGAACTGCTGCAGCAGTATCGGGATGTGTTAGATAAGGTTAGGATGAAGGGAGGGATCCCTGTAGTACATTGTATCCTACCCCGAAGAGGAGTTCCCAAGGAATGGACATCCAGGGCGATTGGTGTCAATTGCCGTTTGGAGAAATATTGCAAAGAAAAAGCAATACCATTCATTGATAACTGGGATAGTTTCTATGGGAGAGATGGGATGTACGCAAGGGATGGGGTTCATCTTTCACGGTTAGGGGTTTCTACATTAGCTAGTTCTTTAGATAGGGTGGTTGTGGGGTTTTGAACAGAAATATTGAGAGTGTAAATGAGAGGTTAAATGGAACAATTTTAGCGTCAGGCGAAAGCGATAAGGATATTCAGTCTCATGCTAAAAATGATGACTATATTGCAAATGATAGTAGTGATGGTGCAACGGAAGATGGAAATGTCGTTAGAAATAATGGTAAATTAGGTATAAAGAAAAGAAGTAAATTGAGAGTATATTACACAAACTGTAGGAGTCTATGTAACAAAATGAACGAACTTAGAGCCCTTGTTAGCAAAGAAAATATAGACATAATAGCGCTAACTGAAACGTGGATTAATACAGAAACCAGGCATTTTTTAGCAGAATTTGATATACCAGGATATAGTTTGTTTAAATATGACCGAACAAGTAAGAGGGGTGGCGGTATAGCAGTATTTGTCAGGAGTACATTAAAAAGCTGTATTAAATCAGGCATTAGACTAAATAACGATAATGAAAGTGTTTGGGTAGAGGTTAACGAAGGTAGTGAGACCATAGTTATTGGAGTTATGTATAGACCGCCAAATATGAGTAGAAATGACGGAACGTCATTATGGGAGGAAATTAAAATGGCATCAAGGTTTAGCAATGTGTGCATTATGGGGGATTTTAATTTTCCGAATATAGATTGGCAGCATCAAATAGGAGACTCTGATTCTGAGGAGTTTATAGAGGTAGTACAAGATAGTTTTGTATTTCAATTCATAGATACGCCGACTAGAGGTAATAATATTCTCGATTTAGTTTTCAGTAACAATGAACATATGGTAAATAATGTAGAGATAGGGGACCACCTAGGAAATAGTGACCACAATTCTGTGTATTTTAATATACAATGGAAAGGTAATACCAGAGAGAATACAACATTAATACCTGACTTTAGAAAAGCCAATTATGGGGGGTTAAGAAGAGCCCTATTAGCCGACCCTATGGTCAAAAAATTCAGTCGATCCAGGTGTCCAAATGAGTGTACCCCTTCTCAGGCACCTGTCATCTTAAGTCAGGAAGAGACGTCAACCTTGGTAGATACATACGATAATTTTATCAAGTCAGTATTCAATGCACAAAAAAATACATCCCCAAAAGAAAATTTAGATCAACACAGAACCAACCCAAATGGATTAATAATAGACTATTAGATCTTCTAGGACAAAAGAGAGGAATATATAGACAAATTAGGAAAGGCGAAATTCACCTACTTGCTTACTATCAGAATCTATCAAGACAGGTCAAAAAGGATATTAGGAAAGAAAAAAGAAATTATGAAATTAAGGTTGCCAATGACTCAAAAAATAATCCTAAAGCTTTTACCAACTATATAAATCCAAGGTTAGAGATGTAATTGGTCCCCTTAAAACTTCGATAGGAGAAATGACAGAAAATGATTTAGAAATGTGCAGTACATTAAATAGTCAATTTCTTTCCGTTTTCACTAATGAAAATTTGGCACAGTTTCCAGAAGTCCGTAAGGTATATAGCGATAGTATAGAAAATAGGTTAAGTACGGTTACTATAAGTAGAAATGATGTGCTTAAGGAAATTGACAGACTGAAACCTCATAAATCGCCTGGTCCTGATGAGGTATATGCTAGAGTATTAAAAGAATGTAGGGATGAGTTAAGTTACCCATTAACATTTTTATTTAACAAGTCATTGGAGACAGGTATAGTTCCAGAAGCTTGGAAGCTTGCAAACGTAGTTCCGATCTTCAAAAAAGGTGACAAATCAATAGCATCCAATTACCGTCCCATTAGTCTTACATCAATCATAGGAAAGCTACTAGAGTCAATTATTGCTAGTAAAATTAGAAACCACTTAGATACATTTAATTTAATAAATTCTTCTCAGCATGGATTCACTCAGGGACGTTCTTGCCTTACTAATTTGCTTAGTTTTTTCTCAGAGGTATATGAAGCAGTAGATAATGACAAGTCATATGATATAATATATTTAGATTTCAGTAAAACTTTCGACAGAGTCCCCCATGAGAGATTGATGAGAAAGGTTGAGGCGCATGGAATAGGTGGGGCGTTGTTGGGATGGATTAGGTCATGGCTAATTGGTAGGAAGCAGAGAGTCAGCATAAATGGTACGAAGTCAGCATGGGGAGCAGTCAAAAGTGGTGTCCCCCAGGGATCTGTATTAGGTCCTCTGTTGTTTGTTATATACATAAATGACCTTGATTTAGGTATAACTAGTAGGATAAGTAAATTTGCAGACGATACCAAAATGGGGAGAACAATTGATTCAGATAGAGATATAGAGTGCCTCCAAAGGGATCTAGATACCTTACACGAATGGTCAGTAAATTGGCAGATGAAGTTTAACATTGACAAATGCAAGGTATTAAAGATAGGGAAGATGCATACAAATGTTAAATATAAACTAGCTAATGTGGAATTAGAAAACTCGAATTGTGAGAAAGATCTAGGTGTGTTTGTTAGCAATGATTTGAAGCCTAGACAACAGTGTATAAGCGTTCGAAACAAGGCAAACAGGATTCTCGGGTTCATCTCTAGGAGTGTGAGTAACAGAACTGCTGATGTTATCTTAAAACTTTACTTGTCATTAGTGAGACCCCATATGGATTATGCTGTTCAATTTTGGTGTCCTTATTACAGAATGGACATAGATTCATTGGAGAGAGTACAACGTAGAATGACAAAAATTATCCATAATATTAGAAATCTTCCGTATAAAGAAAGGTTGAAGGAATTAGGCTTACATTCGTTAGAGAGACGCAGAGTTAGAGGGGATATGATAGAGGTGTTCAAGTGGTTTAGTGGGATTAACAAAGGGGACATGACAAATGTACTAAAGCTCAGTGATAGCGAAAGAACTCGTACCAATGGTTTCAAATTAGATAAATTTCGTTTCAGAAAAGATATAGGCAAATATTGGTTTGGTAACAGAGTTGTAGATGGGTGGAATGGACTACCAAGTGCTATAGTGGGATTAAAAACGATAGGGAGCTTTAATATAAAATTGGATAAGCATATGGACGAGAAGGGTTGGGTGTGAAGGGGGATCAGCAGGGTTGGGCCAATCAGCGCTCTGCAGACCCCGTAATCCTGCGTTAATCTCTAACCGTTTTGGTAAGATGATCCTCAGGGTATTAGAGTGTTGAGCCTATAATTGGGCTTTGTAATTGGGGTTGTGTGGGACAGGGATCTGCCTTGCTTAGGCCAATCGGCTTTCTGCAGACTCCCATTTTCTTATGTTCTTATTTTTATCACTACGTTTCATTAGAGAGAGAGAGAGAGAGAGAGCTAGAGAGATTGCCACATCTGTGACCTGAGGTCACGGGCTAAAAATCTCCTGCCCTTAATTAGGGTTGGAGGCGGAATTAAGACTCATTTGTCATATGCTTTTGTTCATAATGACTTACCTATAGTCGCTCTCTCTCTCTCTCTATATATATATATATATATATATATATATATATATATATATATATATATATATATATATATCAAAATGTATAGCTTCATTATGAAAACAATACTCAATCATGGCTGGAAGTTATAACTGAAGAGGTTCAGAGCTAGTAATTGTGAACACTTATCCACATAAGATCTGTTCTACCTGGAACAAACTTCCCTCATAAATTGTAAGCAGTTCTTCAGTAGAGCAGTTCAAGAAGAGAGTAAATAGTGCTTTACACACTGTAATAAGTGTAGTGAACTAAACGGTCTACCTTCCACTTCGAGTATCTCCTCGGAATGGACCGCAAGGTCTCTGAGATTCTAACTATTCCTTATAACTATCTCTTTCTCTCTCCTTGTTTCTGGCAAATCAATGACTTTGCTTTTACAATTACTGACATTACATTTGCATTCAACCCCACACCTTTAGAAATAACACAAGAGAGTTGATTTGTGTTTTACTAGAAATACTGTTCTAGCAAACAAATTGAACTTTTGTATTTGGTAAACATTTAGAAAGTATTTTCATGTAGTGCGTTTGGTTAATATTTGACGCCCCCCCCCCCCCCATTCCACTATCCCAATCCCCTTCAGATGAGTTGGGTTCGATAGGGATTTGCCTTGTGTGGGCCAATCGGCTCTCTGCAGACTCCCATTTCCTTATGTTCTTATGTTCTTATGAATTTATATACCGGTATATATTTATATATATATATAAAAATACTGTATACAGTAATTACGGGTGAAAATGAGGCGGGATGGCTGAGCGACCTCATTTTTATCAGCCGTATTAGTCCACCCCCAAACCAAACCTGCCCCACATGGCAGACACATTTAGTCACAAGATAATTCTTGGACAGTTTACAGTGAGGTGGCGTAAAACCTGGAACATTTATGTAACACGTTCACTGTACAATACTGATAGGAGTAGGAAAAGGAAATTGTTTGCCTTGTCATGAATCAAAGGATTCAAGACACAACAGAAATGTTTAGGTGACACCCTTCATGTTAACCTGTCAATGTTGTCTAGGTTCAAGTCATCATTGTAGATACACCTCATTGTATTGTGACCATTGCTGGCTGTAGGGACAACTCAATTGTGTGGTGATCATGTTTGGCTGTAGTGTCATGATAATAGGGTGCCTTTGGTTGGCTCATCTAAGATTTTGGAATGTACACAGAGACCACACCGAATATATATATATATATATATATATACTGTATATATATATATATATATATATATATATATATATATATATACTGTATATACTGTATATATATATATGACTGTACGAAAAAAAGGCACTGGAAAAAAAGGCACCGGAAATAAGGGTACTGGGAAAAAAAGTCAAATTCTTCGGGGTAGGAAAAATGGCATATTATGAAAATCTATCAACATGTTTAATTAGGCGGGTGCCCAACTCCGAATGGAGTTGAAATAGGGGAGCTATCCCCCCGCAAAAGGCGGCTTTCTAGGGCCTTTCCTAAGTGATGCTGAGAGGATTGGGTTCTAGTCATGTGGTGATGGGCTGGTCTATCAGAGTGAGAGCTGACCGATCTCTGCCATACCCATAGCTTACTCTGACTGTTCCTTTTACTTATATATCTTCTAGATCGCAAGTGACGGCATCTTTTTCGTGGATTGACCTCCCTATTGCCCACCTAAAAGTTGGCAGATTGGGAGCCAAAGCATCAAATTTTTCCCTTGCCCCTCAACTTTCCCTTCATAATTGCTGAGGGGCACAGGGCCTTGGGTGGGGCTTTGGTTTCCCGGGCGTTTCCGCCCCCTCCTCAACTCCTTGCCTTAGAGTGGCTTCGGTCACCCGGTCCTTGTTAGTGGTAAGCAGGGAGGGTTTTGTGGGGTCGCTCGTTTATGGCCTTGGCCTTGCTCGGAACCTTGGGGCTGTTCGGCCAGGAAGCCTGGGGAACAACAACAACAACAACAACATTAGGCAATTTTATTATCCAGGATTTATTCGTAAATTATTTATTATTCAAGAATTTAATAATTTTAATATATGTGTTATATATATATTGTACTTCTATATTTTGCTTTAATTACACTATATTTCTATTTAACCTAACCTGACCAAATGTGAGACCTCACTTGGACTATGCTGTTTAGTGTTGGTGTCCTTATTATAGAATGGATATTGACTCTCTGGAGGCAGTCCAACGAAGAATGACGCAAATTATCCACATTGTTAGAAGTGTATCATATGAGGAGAGGCTGAAAACCCTCGGCTTGCATTCATTAGAAAGACGAAGATGTTTAGGAGATATGATATAGATGTTTAAGTGGATGAAAGGTATTCATAAGGGAGATAGAAATAAGGTATTAAGGCTTAATAAACGCGAGATAACCCGTTCAAATGGTTTCAAATTGGATAAGTGTTGCTTTTTTTTAAATATATAGGTAGACACTGGTTTGGGAACAGAACTGTGGAAGTGTGTGGTTAGCTCAGGAACGGTAGAAAATGTCAAGTGCAAACTTGATATTCATATTAATTATATGGGTCGGTTGTGAATGGGATCAGCCTTGTGTGGGCCGGTCAGCCTTATGCAAAATTCCAGTTTCTTAAGTTCTAACCTAACCTAACCTAACTGGTGATGGGCTGGTCTATCAGAGTGAGACCTGAGCGATCTCTGCCATACCCATAGCTTACTCTGACTGTTCCTTTTATTTATATACTTTCTAGATCTCAAGTGACGGTGTCTTTTCCGTGGATTGACCTCCCTACTGTCAACCTAGAGGTTGGCAGATTGGGAGCCAAAGTGTCACATTGTTCCTTTACTCTTTAACTTTCCTTTCATAATTGCTGAGGGGCACAGGGCCTTGGGTGGGGCATTGGTTTCCTGGGCGTTTCCGCACCCTCCTCAGCTCCCTGCCTTGGAGTGGCTTCGGTCACCTGGGATTTATTAGTTGTAAGCAGGGAGGGTTTTGTGGGGGCGCTCGTTTATGGCCTTAGCCTTGCTCGGGACCTTGGGCCTGTTCGGCCAGACAGCCTGGGGAACAGCAACAACAATAACCTAACCTAACCTAACCTATGGTGAGTACGCTACCAGATATATATAATTACATTATGCATTATTGCATATTGCATAGAAACATATTTTATTGATACATTACTTCTTAATAAAAACAAAATTTATGAGCCACTTTTTCCTAGTCCACAATTTGTGACATTTATTCCAGTGCCTTATTTTCCTGTGCCTTTTTTTCCGAGTACCATATATATATATTGAGTATATATCACAAATACACGTGAGCCACTAAATGTTTCTAATCTCTCAGTGGGGTTCGAACCGCCGACCGTCAGGACGATAGCCGACGCTTTAATCAACTACACCACGACTTGGTATGAATTGAAATATATTCGCCTAGTGGGTTTCCCTTCTCCTTAACACCTAACGAGCGGCCTAGGCGGTAATTTATATGTACCGCCCAGCGGGGTGTTTTTACCCTAAATAGGGTTGTTTACGTGATCATTTTCATGCCTAAATAAGACCCAGAGCGTAAAACAAGTATCTATCCCTGAAAGGGCATAAACAGAGCTTTCCAATGACACCCCAACCATCCTTGTACTACCGCTAGTTTTCTTGCAATAATCGCACAACACGAGTGCAAAAACCATGGAATTAGGTAGTTTCCCTACATAATTCCCTGTGTAGCGAGTGCGTGAGGGTGGGGGAGGGTGGGATTCATGTCAGTAGGTCCGCCGCGGTGGTCGGGAGCAGTCATACGCTTGCTACTCTCCTGCCACCACTTATCTCTCTCTTTCAGCAACATTACGTGCTGAAAATGGCACACGACATAAGTTGTGAACCGCCACATAGTCCAAATTTCTTTCACTCGACATATGTTGCGCACCGCCAGTTAAGGGTTAACATAAATAGGATAGAGGGTTGAGCGTCTTTTAGACTGCCGTGGTGTAGTTGATTAAAGCGTCGGCTATCGTCCTGACGGTCGGCGGTTCGAAACCCACTGAGAGATTAGAAACATTTAGTGGCTCACGTGTATTCGTGATATATACTAAATATTTGTAACTCTCATGCTTGGTGGGTTAGAATTAAATTAAATCAATTTCGGCCCGAGTTGCGTCGGGACACTCAGAAATCCTTGTATGGTATTCTGGAATATGGATCCTACGACTTGGTGTGAATTGAAATATATTCGCCTAGTGGGTTTCCCTTCTCCCTAAGATAAATAGGATAGAGGGTTGAGTGTCTTTTAGACTGCCGTGGTGTAGCTGATTAAAGCGTTGGCTATCGTCCTGACGGTCGGCGGTTCGAACCCCACTGAGAGATTAAAAAAAAATATATATATATACCTGTATATACAGTATACTGTATATATATATATATTTATATATATATATATATCAATTATCTTTGGTTTGTATGTAACACTGTATGTAACACATATTCAGGTAACCTATACATTCTGTGAAGGTGTGACTAGATTTAATTCAGCAAAGGTTCCTTTATAGTTTATAGACCAGCATGACGTTTTTCATTATTCCTATGCTGTTATTATGTGTGAGTAAAATATGTTACCATCTGTGGTATATCCTCAACAACCCTTGTAGCAGGCTCACCTGTTGTCACCTGCATGTAGCGGAAACAATTATTCTGTCAATAATCCAAGAACCAATAGAGGTCTTTATTATATTATCAATGTTTTCTTAGACGATATGGCTGTAGCCCTACATTGTATGAATAACTTACTCAAAACTATATAACTTGTACATAATAGTCGCATATAATAAAGACGACTTGTATGGGCATGCACACGGAAATCTTCAGAGATTCTACAGGTCCACACTAAGCAGTTCCCTTGCACACCTAACCAATATCATCCATAATTACATTTGACAGTGTTCATCGTTTCTTAACTGATTAAAGTAATAGGCTATCTATTCCACATTATCCACAACCCTATTTCCAAAGCAAAAACAGAAGTTATGTAGTAAGAAACCATTTATAAGGGCTATTTCGCAATCATTCAGCTCTCTACAGGGATCTGCCTTGCTTAGGCCAATCGGCTTTCTGCAGACTCCCATTTTCTTATGTTCTTATGTTCTTATACTTTACTGTCGCCTGAGTTTATGCTCTCAGCTTGCTTAAACACCTCTATCATATCTACTCTACATTATCGTCTTTCTAATGAATGAAAGCCGAGGGTTTTAACCTCTTCTCATACGATAAATATCAAATAGTGTGGATAATTTTTGTCTTAATACGTTGGATTACCTCTAGAAAGTTTACCTACATTCTATAATAATGGCACCATATATAAACGGCACAATCCATAATTATGAGGTCTCACTAAGTAACATTTCAAGATAACGTCAGCAGTTCTGTTACTCACATTCCGAAAGATGATTCCGATAATCCTGTTTGCCTTGTTTTCTAGGCTTCAGATAATTGCTAAGAAACATAAGAACATAAGAAAACGGGAGTCTGCAGAAAACTGATTGGCCACACTAGGCAGATCCCTCTCACACCCAACCCTAATTATAAGGCCTAATTATAGCCCCAACTCACTAACACCATGAGGACCGATCTCGCCCTAACGGTCAGAGGTCAACATAAGAAAAGAAAACGGGGTCTGCAGAGCATCGATTGGCCCACACCCGGCAGATTTCCTTCACACCCAACCCATCTCGTCCATATGCCTATCTAATTTTATCTTAATGCTCTCTATCGTTCTTGATCCCACTACAGTACTTGGTAGCCTATTCACCATGTCTACAACTCTTGTTACCAAACCAATATTTGCTTTTATCTTTTCTGAATCGAAATTTGTCTAATTTGAAACCATTTGATCAAGTTCTTTCGCAATCACTGAGCTTTAGTACATCTTTTATGTCCCCTTTATTAATCTCACTAACCCACTTGAACACCTCCATAATATCCCCTCTAACTCTGCGTCTCTCAAACGAATGTAAGCCTAATTTCTTCAACCTTTCTTCATATGGAAGATTTCTAATATTATGGATCATTTTTGTCATTCTACGTTGTACTCTCTCCAAGGAATCTATGTCCATTCTGTAATAGGGACACCAACATTGGACAGCGTAATCCATATGTGGTATTACTAACGCTAGTTTTATTGTATCATTACGTCTGCTGTTCTATTACTCACACTTCTAGATATAAATCCAAGAACTCTAATTGCCTTATTTCGAGCACTAATGTATTGATTTCTAGGTTTCAAATCAAAGTTGACGATGACTACCAAATCTTTGTCATTATCTGAGTTTCTTATATTCACATACATCCTGCATTGTTTATCGATTTCCCAAAATTGTACTACACTGCATTTATCTACATTGAATTTCATCTGCCAATTAACTGCCCATTCGTGTAGTGTATCTAGATATCTTTGGAGAGCAAATATCTCAGTTTGTATAATCCGTACTAGACATGATTATATATATATATATATATATATATATATATATATATATATATATATATATATATATATATATATATATAATTATATATAAAATGACCAATTAATATGGTTCATGTATATACATATACAGTATAATTATCCATTCCCCAGGTTTTGCACTAGGCTATCAGGGTTGCCATCGGGGCTGCAATATATCCACTACTCCATGAGGTGGTAAAACCCACAAAATGCGTTATGGATGGGAAAATAGCCTTATGCAAAATATATCAATTTTCTGTAGATAATTATAATTAACACCTTAAGAGCGGCCTATGCGGTTTATTTATATGTACCGCCCAGCGGGGTGTTTTTAGCCAAAATAGGGCTGTTTACGTGATAATTTTCATGCCTAAATAAGACCCAGAACGTAAAACAAGTATCTATCCCTGAAAGGGCATAAACAGAGCTTTCGAATGACACCATAACGATCCTTTTATGATGGCTAGTTTTCTTGCAATAACCATGCAACGCGAGTGCAAAAAGCATGTAATTAGCCACTTTCCCGATACAATTCCTTATATAGCGAGTGAGAGAGGGAGGAGGGAGCTGGGATTCGTGTCAGTATGTTCGCCGCGGTGGTCTGGAGCAGTCATACGCTCGCTACTCTCCTGCCACCACTTGTCTCTCTCTCTCTCAGCAACATTACGTGCTGAAATTGCCACTCGACCTATGTCGAGCGCCGCCACATAGTCCAGCTTTATTTAACTCGACTTATGTGATGAGCCGCTTTTTAAGGGTTAATAATGGTTGATGACCTCATTGTGTAGTAGATATTGTATCCGAGACGTCAACCCTGATGTTCAACATATACTGTACATATAATGTATAAAGGCTTTACAAATTCACCATTAAAAAAAATAAAATAAAATAAAAACAATGTGGATTATATACAAAGAAAAGCACCATCCGGGTGGATGGGACTCGTTAGCCTTGGTCGGCAACTCATCTAGGGGAGACAACCTTATACAAATCCGGGTGGATGGGACTCGTCAGCCTTGGTTGGCAACCTGTTTAGGGGAGTAAACCTGATACAAATCCGTACTGCTTACCTAATGGTAAGGCAGGTTAGTGGATGGATTAGCCGAACACCATTGTAGAAAAATAGTGCTAACAAGATACACAGAGGGCCTCGGAGTCGGACGGATCCTAAATTGAGTGGTCAATCCTGTAAGTCCTTCACTAAACTGGCTCGGGTTGTCCCTCTTACAGGGAATAGGTCCGCTTGGGGGCATTCTGTGTATGGCCACCCTCGTAATGGGAGTAAGGCGTCCGGCAATGATAGATAGATAGAAAAGCACTGGACAATATGTAAAAGCTATGCCCGCTATGGCTGCCGCCCTACAGTACAACTTTTGAATACAAAAAAAAAAAAAACGTAAAATACTTAAATATTGAAATAATCAAAGCAAATGCTAGACAGAAAAATTGAAAGAGTCCTTAAATTGTTATGAATTATAAACAAAACTAAACAGGAAAAATATAATAATAAAGTAGGTGCGCAGTTTTCGCATTACCAAAAAAAAAGAAAAAAAAATGCATACGCAATTCTGCGACAAATCATTTTGCAAATAGTATTGAATATCTTAGGTAAAATCGATTTATATACAGAATATACAGTAGGCCTATATATATATATATATATATATATATATATATATATATATATATATATATATATATATATATATATTGTACAGTTTACATGAATAATAAAGAAATTAGCATATTGACCTTATATTTAACATTGACCTGTGACCTTGACCTATCAAATGGAATTATGTTTATTCTTGTATGACCTTGCTCTAGGCATTCCGAATATGCATGATATACCTAATGAGAATCTTACATTAAATAAGAAATACTAGTAAAACTCATATTTCGACCTTTAACCTTGACCTTTGACCTTGACCTTGGACCATAAAGTTTCTTATCAAGGATTTAGTTAGCTTAACAGCAATGTTTGTATTAACTAGCATTATGAATATGGTTTAATTCGTATACAAACTTATTGATTACAAATAGTGATCATATACGGTGACCTTGACCATTGACCTTTGACTAAAAATTAAATACATATATTTGGATGGTCGTCGCATTGACCAACTGAAATTGCCTGTATATTTTGATGACAATACATTAAACAATCAAGGAGGAGTTTAGGGAAAATGACAAATACTCTTGTTTTGACCTTGACCTCTGACATTAACTATTACAATATTTATGTGAAATTTGATATATATGATATTTAAGTAATAAGCCATAATACAGCCAGTTTTCTAAAATTTGAGTAATCTTGTTTAATAAATAATAAAGGTTGACCTTTGACCTTGACCTTTATGTAAGAGTAAATTTTAGTTTGCATTGACATTGCCCATGAAAATCAAATAAGCATGCCTAATTTTATTAATACCCATCAGTTAGTTTCATATATATTTATAAAATAGTTGACCTTGACCTTTGACCTTTACATTGCCCTTTATATGTCTCAACATTTATTATTTTCATTTTCACTTAAAGTGCAACTATCTCACCAAATGTTGTGAAGTTTGCATGAAAAGTAAAGAAAATAACATATTGACCTTTTATTTGACCTTGACCTGTGAACTTGACCTTTCATATGAATTTGAATAGTTTATTGTATGACCTTGGCCTAGGTATTCCGAATATACATGGTAAGCCTAGTGAGAATCTAACAGTTAGTATGAGAAATACTAGTAAAGACCCTATTTTGACCATTGACCTTGAACTTTGGCCTTATCCTTTAGAATATGTATCTAAAAGTTGTGCAATACGATATCAAGGTTACCAGTAACTTGTATAGTGAGAATGAAGACATTTGAATAAAAACTAAAATTAAATAGTATAAGTTGACCTTTCACCTTGACCTGTGACCTTGACCTTTGTGTAAGAGTAAAATTTTGTTTTCATTGACATTGCCCAGGAAAATCCAATAAGCATGACTAATTTCATTAAAACCCATCAGTTACTTTATAATATATATATAGAATAGTTGACCTTGACCTTTGACCTTGACCTTCATGATATGTCTCAAAATTTATTATTTTCCTTTTAATCTAAAGTGAAACTATATTGCCAAATTTTGTGAAGTTTGCATGAGAAGTAATGAAATTAGCATATTGACCTTTTATTTGACTTTGACCTGTGAAATTGACCTTTCATATGGAATTACATAGTTTCTTGTATGACCTTGTCCTAAGTATTCCGAATATACACGATAAGTCTTGTGAGAATGTAACAGTTTATATAAGAAATACTAGTACAAATTTTGTTTTGACCTTTGACCTTTGACCTTATCCTTCAGAATATTTATCTAAAATTAGATCAATAAGATATCGAGGTTACCAGTAACTTGTATAGTGAAAATGAAGAAATTTGAGTAAAAACTAAGACACATGAAATATTGACCTTATTGTCAACCTTGACCTTTGACGTTAACCCTTAAATTAAATTGAAAGTTTCTTTTTGACTGACCTTCACATTGACCAAATGAATATACCTGTGAAATTTGGTGAAAATCCATCAAACGGTCTAGGAGGATTATCCGGACGGACGACGATGACGACGAACGACGACGACAGACAAGCTGACTGATGGTGCACAGTATACGGGCGGGATCTGTGTGCGCGATACCACTCTGCTTCGCAGAGTTGATAAAATGCAAAAAGTTTGACATTGGGGAAACATATTTATGACAATAGGTCTGGGTGTCAGGTCGGCATCCTCTAAGAGGATTAGTGAACTCTGCCTCAAACCCTTCCCCCGTCCTCCTATACAATGCTCCTATGTACACCTGTAGATCTTGAAAAACAGATACAGGGAGATGTTTCAACAGTAACCCTCATGATAACATTTATCTAGTACGTTCCTTAGCTTTAGTTAAAACTATTATGCTTATTTATGAACATTGACTACTGATCTGCGCTTTTTGAAGTCACTATATATTATGAATATTTTACTGGCTCCCCAGTTTAGAATTCTACACAATTTGCTCTCTGTCTCTCTCTCTCTCTCTCTCTCTCTCTCTCTCCAGATAATACAGTTGAACACATGAAATTGTATCCACTCAATGGCTTTGTGTGGAACGGAAAACAATATGATTACATTAGGAGTGTAGTTCCTTATATAGTAGTTAATTCATATGACCAAATAGCGGACAAATTAGTCGTGTAAGTCAATCATAATATTCTTCCTTCCATCAGGATTCATCTCTAGGAGTGTGAATAACAGAACTGCTGATGTTATCTTAAAACATTACTTGTCATTAGTTCGACCCCATATGGATTATGCTGTTCAATGTTGGTGTCCTTACTACAGAATGGACATAGATTCATTGGAGAGAGTACAACGTAGAATGACAAAATTGATCCATAATATTAGAAATCTCCCGTATGAAGAAAGGTTGAAAAATTAGGCTTACATTCGTTAGAGATGCGCAGAGTTAGAGGGGATATGATAGAGGTGTTCAAGTGGGTTAGAGGGATTAATAAAGGGGACATGAGAAATTTAATAAAGCTCAGTGATAGCGAAAGAACTCGAACAAATGGTTTCAAATTAGATAAATTTCGTTTCAGAAAGGATATAGGCAAATATTGGTTTGGTAACAGAGTAGTATTTTTGATAGTATTGTCAAAGGAATAATGGTTAGTCAGGAAGTTAAAAAGTCACTGAGAAACAGTGTGCTGCTCCCAACACTCTCGTATGGAAGTGAAACATGGACAGCAAGTGACGAGGACCTCTCCAAACAAAGAGCTGTAGAGATGAGCTTTTTCAGAATGGCAGCTGGTGTGAATAGGCTAGATGGGCCAAGTAATAGGGAAGTATATGAGTCCTTTGGAATGGAAGAGCAAGCTTTAGGCATTGATTGTGGAGTGGTTGAGTGGATAAAGAGAAGTACTTTGAGGTGGTATGGTCATGTTCTTAGAATGGATGAAGACAGAATGCCAAGAAAGATATATGGGAGTTAGGTGAGTGGAACAGCTAGTAGTGGAAGACCACTTATGGTATGGGAAAAGAAAGTGGAAACATATATTGAAGAAAAACTTCCACGTAGTGGAAGGGGCATTGTGTCACGGGCAAAGGAGGCATGTCTTGACAAAGTAGCCTGGAGACGTTTCTGTCATGGCCATCCTTTAGCGGGGGTTTCCCAGGTGAAAACAAGGCGTCGGAGATGATGATGATGATGATGATGATGAACAGAGTTGTAGATAGTAGTAATAGGCTACCAAGTGCTATAGTGGGGTCAAGAACGATAGGGAGCTTTAAGATAAAATTAGACACGCATATGGACGAGATGGGTTGGGTGTGAGAGGGATCTGTCAGGTGTGGGCCAATCGGCGCTCTGTAGACCCCCGTTTACTAACCTCTAACCGTTTTGGTGAGGTCAGTCCTAATGGTGTTAGTGAGCTGGGCTTTATAAGCCCAGCATTTAAGGCCATATAATTAGGCCTTATAATTGAGGTTAGGTGTGAGAGGGATCTGCCTTGTTTGGGCCAATCGGCTTTCTGCAGAATCCCATTTTCTTATGATCTAATATATAGCACAATGAGTATATAATTTTTTTGTAGCCAACTGTACATACCTGACAACGGTCGCCTAATTAAATATGACCTTGACCTGACCCTTCCGGGAAATACCATTTATTCACAGATAGGCTCAATAACAATTAATAGAGTATTGCCTCAATGGTCTTATGTAGCTTGTGGTACTTTGACATAGGCCTCCAGTATTTTTTCTTCCAGTAAATGTATGTGCGTGTGTAATATGTATGCGTGTGTGTATGAATACTGTTACGAATCTGTTGCTTAGAGACGGTATATACAAATAATTACTAATGCAAATGCACCTTGTCTCTCTACCAAACAACACCACGACGCAACAGGTAAGAGCACTATGAACGCTTCCAGGCTCTTCTCAGGGCTTAAGGTGCACACTGCCCTGCTCCTATTCTGAATAATAAGTAGAACAGAAATACTCATGTAACTTACTAGCTACGAGAACTTGAAACCAACACCGGGATTAGCAATGCTGGGTTGGATAATCAAAACAGTTAAATACATAGGCTACCAGCAGACATCAAAGAAAGAAAAGAGTGCAGGTGTACTTCGAGCATAACAGGCTATGCGCGCCCTCGACAATACTAAACCGGGCGCAAACCAGCCAACGGTAATCCACTCTCAACCAAAGAGAGTTGCACCTAATAATATTGTATACATATAATGAACTAAAACTTCGATAGGAGAAATGACAGAACATTATTTAGAAATGTGCAGTACATTAAATAGTCAATTTCTTTCCGTTTTCACTAATGAAAATTTGGCACAGTTTCCAGAAGTCCGTAAAGTATATAGCGATAGTATAGAAAATAGGTTAAGTACGGTTACTATAAGTAGAAATGATGTGCTTAAGGAAATTGACAGACTGAAACCTCATAAATCGCCTGGTCCTGATGAGGTATATGCTAGAGTATTAAAAGAATGTAGAGATGAGTTAAGTTACCCATTAACATTTCTATTTAACAAGTCATTAGACACAGGTATAGTTCCAGAAGCTAGGAGGCATGCAAACGTAGTTCCGATCTTCCAAAAAGGTGATAAATCAATAGCATACAATTAACGTCCCATTAGTCTTACATCAATCATAGGAAAGCTACTAGAGTCAATTATTGCTAGTAAAATTAGAAACCACTTAGATACATTTAATTTAATAAATTCTTCTCAGCATGGATTCACTCAGGGACGTTCTTGCCTTACAAATTTGCTTAGTTTTTTCTCAGAGGTATATGAAGCAGTAGATAATGACAAGTCATATGATATAATATATTTAGATTTCAGTAAAGCTTTCGACAGAGTCCCCCATGAGAGATTGATGAGAAAGGTTGAGGCGCATGGAATAAGTGGGGCGTTGTTGGGATGGATTAGGTCATGCCTAATTGGTAGGAAGCAGAGAGTCAGCATAAATGGTACGAAGTCAGAATGGGGAGCAGTCGAAAGTGATGTCCCCCAGGGATCTGTATTAGGTCCTCTGTTGTCCTCTGTATAAATGACCTTGATTTAGGTATAACTAGTAGGATAAGTAAATTTGCAGACGATACCAAAATGGGAGAAAAATTGATTCAGATAGAGATATAGAGTGCCTCCAAAGGGATCTAGATACCTTACACGAATGGTCAGTAAATTGGCAGATGAAGTTTAACATTGACAAATGCAAGGTATTAAAGATAGGGAAGATGCATACAAATGTTAAATATAAACTAGCTATTATGGAATTAGAAAACTCAAATTGTGAGAAAGATCTAGGTGTGTTTGTTAGCAATGATTTGAAGCCAAGACAACAGTGTATAAGTGTTCGAAACAAGGCAAACAGGATTCTCGGGTTCATCTCTAGGAGTGTGAGTAACAGAACTGCTGATGTTATCTTAAAACTTTACTTGTCATTAGTGAGACCCCATATGGATTATGCTGTTCAATTTTGGTGTCCTTATTACAGAATGGACATAGATTCATTGTAGAGAGTACAACGTAGAATGCCAAAAATTATCCATAATATTAGAAATCTTCCGTATAAAGAAAGGTTGAAGAAATTAGACTTGCATTCGTTAGAGAGACGCAGAGTTAGAGGGGATATGATAGAGGTTTTCAAATGGGTTAGTGGGATTAATACATGGGACAGGAAAAAAGTACTAAAGCTCAGTGATAGCGAAAGAACTCGTACAAATGGTTTCAAATTAGATAAATTTCGTTTCAGGAAAGATATAGGCAAATATTGGTTTGGTAACAGAGTTGTAGATAGGTGGAATAGGCTACCAAGTGCTATAGTGGGATCAAGAACAATAGGGAGCTTTAAGATACAATTAGATAGGCATATGGACGAGATGGGTTGGGTGTGAGGGTGATCTGTCAGGTGTGGGGATCTGCTGATTCCCATTTTTCTGACCTCTGACCGTTTCGGTGAGGTAAGTCCTAATGGTGTTTTTAAGCTGGGCTTATAATTAGACCTTATAATTAGGGATGGGTGTGCCGGGGATCTGCCTTGTGTAGGCCAATCGGCTTTCTGCATACTCCCATTTTCTTATGTTCTTATGTTCTTATGTAATACAAGGCAGTGTCCTAATATGACTACTAACCTCGGGGTGATATTAGTGGAGGCAAGGTGCCCTGACCACCTCTAACATCACACCAATATATATCCTGCTTCAACCTGGGCCCCCCCCCCCCCCCCCCCAGTGAGATACCGCCCAAAACAATGAACTCTTAGAGAGTCCACCTCCCACACTCACTTAATTAGCTATGGGGGGGGGGGGTCCAGACTGAAGCTGGATTCCTAATTAATATTAAACACTCCGTTGCCCCAGTTAGAAACCCGAGATAGGGAACAAACAATTGCTGGGGCAGAACCGTCAAGGTTGCTACCGGGTCCTAACCACAAACACGGGGAAAATATGTAGGGGTTATGGATGTGTGTGAGTGTGGACTGTCTATGGGATTGACAGTGCTTATTAGTAAGGACCCCGGCAAGCCTCCCAGCTCTTCCCCATCACGGATTCCGAAGTCAACCACCGGAGGTACAGAATATATAAAACAAAGGGAAATATAACAAATGCTTCCGTCTCACTCAGACGAAAATGAGTACCTGGATTCATGGTGGCTAAAATGAATTCAGGGGCCTGATTGGTGGCTTCCTACAACCAATCAACACACGAGACTGAGAACTTGGTTAGCCACCAGGATTGCTCAGTGGCCATTGGGCAGGCCTTCTCTCGTGTTCGCCTCGTCCCACCCATACGTTAAACTGGGTACCTGGAGAGTAAAATCGGCCTTGGCGTAGGTCGTATCACTAGGGTAAATTTGATTACTTGCCTCACCTTTACTATATACTTCCATTCCCTATGTGTTGTCCGTCTTGTCCCCTCTCGAAAAGTATCCTCAAACTGTCTCTCCAACATAAACCAGCTCACGCAAGTTGGGTCAAGCCCCGACGCCTTCATCTCCTACTAAAATTCACTTCCTCACCCCCTACTACTTCCTCTGTACCAACTCTAGTATTCGAAGCATAAGAGTGATCAAAATTATTACTTGTCTCACCTTTACTATATACTTCCATACTTCCATAAATGCTGATCAGAGGAAAATAATAATTAAAAGAAGAAATTAATGTCTAGGATTCTCTGTTAATTATGCTACGTTACTATTATGCAAGCAAGGACAAACAAAAGGGGCAGGCTGATGGGTCACAAGAGAGAGAGGACACCAACTATCTAGTCTGGCCGCCTACCAGAGAATGATGAGGCCTGCCGCCTGGCGTGGCTAGCGGGAGCCAGCCTCAAACTAAGGGGTTGCAATATATCACCACACGATATGATGACACTAAGACCCTTTACAAGAATAACTTATACTAACGTATTCCTGTGTTAACATATTGGCTAAAACAGCGTGGCAGATAAAATGTAGCATATCTTGATATTGCAACATAACTAAACTTGCAATGGTCGCATAATTAAATGAAACTCGTGGTGCTGGCACGATCCCCCCCCCCCCCCCCTCGCGAGACATTAGCAACACTCTGCCCTAACCTATCCTCCTCCAGCTTGCAAATTACAACGCTGCCACTAACTAACAACTTCATATACGAAACCAATAACACTCTATTGGCTCATTCTACACAAATGTTTATGCAGACAAAAACGCTTAGAGGCACGGCAAAACTAGTCATGTGTAATTGGAAGGGTATACAAATGAAACTCACAATACCAGGTCTTTCTAATAGACTTGGCACAGCTGCTTTCAAGTCTGGCGCCACTCGAGCCTAGCTACTCCTTAAAAAGTCCTAAAAGACCCTGGTGAGTGTGACACCCTCACACGGGGTTGGGGGGGGGGGGGGGGGGAGGGGGGAGTTTTGGAGCTTTGCAACAAAAGTTTCATCATTAGTTTACAACTGCAAAATATTTACATTGACAGTCTTTTGTATTTTTACATTTTATAGATTTTTTTTAACATGAGTAAATATGACTTACTTACTAAATAGCCTCGTGCTCTCCTATCACCCCTCAGAGGACTCACGGGACAAACAGTCTGCCAGGACATTATCAACACCACGGATGCACCTATGTACCTAACATTGAGATGATATTCTTGCAACATCAAACTCCAGCGAGTAAGTCTCTGGTTTTTGTCCTTGAGCCTATTAAGAAACTGCAGAGGATGATGGTCAGAGTAGATTCTGAGCACGGGCCCATAGGGTGGCAAATAAACAGCGAAATGGTGTAAACTCAAAATAATAGCTAGCAACTCCCTTTCGATCACAGAATAATTATTTTGTGCTCAGTTAAACTTTTTCGAAAAGTAGGAAATTGGGTGCTCAACATCATCCCCGAACTCTTGCATTAACACAGAGCCGGCACCCACATCACTTACGTCTACTGCCAAGACGAAAGGCCTGTTGAAATCTGGGGCACGTAATATAGGATGGAAACAGAGGAGGCTTTTGACATCTTTGAAAGCCTGCTTACACTTGGTTGTCCATTTAAATGGTTTGTTCTTTGGTATCAAATTTGTCAATGGGGCAAGCACGGTGGAATATCCTTTGATGAACTGGCGATAATAGCCTATCGTGCCAAGGAAACGTTGCACGGCTTTCTTATTATGAGGTGCTCGGAAATTCTGGATAGCCTCCACCTTCGCCCGAGGGGGACAGACCTGGACCCAGATTCACTAACGGTCGTACGATCCGAAAACTCCCTTACCGTTCCCTTACGTCTCAACGCTGGTATTCACGAAGCGTCGTAGCGGCCATCTTTGATCGTAGGAAGCCCCTAAAATCCCCTTTCGCAAAGGGTGGTCCAGCCCACCCTTACATGAATTTGACCCGGATATAGGTACACAAATATCGATAACACAACCCGCGACCATAACAAATTCGTCTGCAGTATAGCTCTTTATGACACACTAAGTCATTATTGAGGCAATAATAGCGCAATATGATTTACAACACCATTAAGGCATTTAATACAAAGTATGAATATATTTGTATCCTTAATGTCTTATGACAGGCCGAATTAAGCTATGAATAGCCTACATATGCCAGCCTAGACCTAGTCAAGGTTAATTGATGCACAAATTAATGTGCTGCGACAACACGTAGCCTACCATTAGTAGATATTAACCCTCATTTATTGCGGAAATGTTTTATTCCAACTCCCCACCACCTCTGAGTTAGATTAGGGTAGCCTATTCCTCAACAAATTTGAAAGTATCACAGGAACAAAATGATGAAAAGAATTACCCTAGGCCTAGCCTAAAAAATAAATAAATAATAAACGGTGTGTGAATAATTTTGTTTAGCCTAGCCTAGGCTATAACCTAGGTTTATTTTGAAAAAGTTAGGGCTATTTAGGCTAGACAAGTTAGGCCTATGTATGGTATTTTGGTTAGGCTAGCAATGCCTAGCTGGGTTAGATTACGGTAGCCTATTTCCTCAACAAATTTGAAAGTATCGCAGGAAAAAAATTATGAAAAGAATTACCCTAGGCATAGTCTAAACAAAAAATAATAGGCTAGCCTATATGGTGTTGTGAATATTTTTGTTTAGCCTAACCTAGGTTTATTTTGAAAAAGTTAGGGCTATTTAGGCTAGAAAAGTTAGGCCTACGTATGGTATTTTGGTTAGGCTAGCAATGCCTAGCTTGGTGTAGCCTAAGCATGGTAAAGTAGAAGCCTAGCAGGTTAAGATGGTGTTTGCAGGCGTACCGTCCTCATTGTTAACTAGCTGTTATTAGTCCCATACTGGTAATATATTTGATGATGGCAATAAGTCATGGTAGGTGAGGGGGACAAAGCACCCCTCACCTATCATTATTTCCCATGGCCAACTGTTGGATAATAGATTGAGGAGGCCTATGCTAGGCCTATTTTGAAAAGGTAGATAGGCCATGAGGTGTTGTGAATACAAAAAAATTACCCTAGGCCTATTTTGAAAAATTAGGCCTAGGCAGCTAGGCTAAGTCTGGCATTTTGGCTTGGCTAGAACTGCCTGTGTAGGCATAGACATAGTAAAGTCTGGCATTTTGGTTTGGCTCGCCCTGTCTAGGTGTAGACATGGTAAAGTAGAACAATATACTGTGGTTAAGGTATAAATAATACACTCCCAACTAGCCTAACATATGATTATCAATGATCAATCCGTCGAAAATCCTTTAACTTGGGCCACTAACAGGCTTCCCTGTAGCCTAGCTAGACTAATTTCTTATCCTCAATTCACAAGATACTCTATTCTTCTTCCTGTTGGCTGTGGTGGATCGAATTAGCCATGCTAAACAATGACAAGCTCATAAATTAAAGTATATTAGGTTCTTGGCGCTTCGGTCATGTGGGTGACATATTGTTTATTTACAAAGGCCAAGCGCCTGATTGGTCAAGAGAAGCCTCAGTGAAAAAAAACGAAAGGGAGCCGTAAGGGAGCTCAATGATGCGTTCGTGAATACACCTTCCACACTCCCTTAGGAACGATCGTAGGTTGCTGTACTACATCGCACGCTACGACCGTTAGTGAATCTGGGTCCTGGCCGTGGCCAACAACATAACCTAGATATTGCACCCGAGCCTGCACGAACTCGCACTTTGCAAGGTTGACCACTAAACCAGCCTCGGACAACTTCCGGAAAAGCTCACCCACATTGGCCAAATGGTCGGTCCAATTTGTGTCATAAACAACAACACCATCTATGTAGACTAAACAATTGGGGACATCATGCACAACCCTGTCCAATAACCGCTGAAATGTGGCGGGAGCATTCTTCAAGCCGTAAGGCATTACCTGGCACTGATACACTCCTCCACCCACCACAAAACTAGCGATTTTCTTGGCACGTTCAGTTAGTTGGACTTGCCAATAACCTTTAACTAAGTCCACTTTTGTGATGAACGTGGCTGCCCCAATCTTGTCTACTGAGTCATCAAATCTCGGTAAAGGGTAGGTATCTGTCTTGGAGAGTAAATTTACTTTCCGAAAATCGACACAAAAGCGAATCCTACCATCAGGCTTAGGCTGCAAAGTTACTGGCTTGACCACTCACTCCAGCCTTTCTTGATGAGGCCCTTGTCAGCCATATACCTCAGCTCAGCGTCAAGAGCGAGCTGCTTCTGTGGATTAACTCTATAAGGTGGTAATTTTATAGGCTTATTCTCTCCCACATCGATGTCATGCACCGCCCAAGATGTCAAGATGTTCATTCCTAACCCATTCGCTATTGTTTCTGGAATAAAAAAAAAAAATTGAAAACCTGCCGGGTTCTGGTGAACAAACATTACAAAACTAGCCGGGGCTGGACGGGTTAAAAAAAAAAAAAAAAAAAAAAAAAAAAAAATTAGAACACGGTGTGTGTAATAATAATAAACATACTAATAATAGTCAGTATATTTCGAGCCGGAAGCCAGTGAGGCTTACAATACACAGACATAACCTAAATCTTATCCTAATGGATTGACATACTGATCCTGGATGCTAACGAGAGCGCCTACATACCCCCTAGGGAGTAGAACGTGGGCAGGAGATTTTGTGGGTCCACCGAGACTGGTCCGTCCAGACCTAGCCTTTTTGACCAGGGAAAATTTTTGAGATCCCACGCGCCTGCCGGCGCATGGGATCGAATCCCCGACACCATAGCAAGCACTCCCAGTCTTGTGACTAAGGGCACTCGGCCACCGTGTGTGGGTGTGTGTGTGTGTTACTAGTTATTGTTCTTATAACTACCATAAGAAGAACATAGAATATCTAGCTGTTAAGTATCGGGGATCTTTTGGCGGTGGTTGTACTGTAAATTATACTGGCTGTTATTACCAACTATAAGGAACAAGTATGTCACCTACTGTAGATATAGTACAATGATTATGTAAATATTACGTTATTAACCTCTCTCTCTCTCTCTCCCTCTTTGAATATTAATGCAGTATCACCTCAACATCACTTGACACTATGTACAGTATTATTTCGATTATAATCTGGCATCGCTGATTGGACCCTACTGCTCGTTAACCCTGTCCGTCATATTAAATTAACTTACTTACGGGTTGGCGGAGCGCCCGGTATTTCCCCCACAACACTCTTTCTGACACTGAGGGACCGGTAGAAGTCAGAGGAATTTGGGGTTGCCACCAACCGACAGATTATGATCTAACTTGCCTAACTTGCTGAGCTCAATATGACGCGATTTCGCATCATAAACTTATTATTGAGCTATTTCACTAAGTTCATATGACGCGATCGCGTCATATGATACTTTTGGGCAACACCGCCATATGACGCGATCACGTCATATATGACGGAGGGTGTTAACCCGTGGAGCCCCGGCTAGTTTTGTAATGTTTGTTCACCAGAACCCGGCCGGTTTTCAAAAAATTGTTTTATTCCAGAAACAATAGCGAATTGGTTAGGAATGAAGGAAAAACCACGAAAAACCGCTCAAAAAGCTTAAAGAATGGTCCTACAGAGGCCCCGAAAACGTATTTCACAAGAGTAAAAAATTGAAGGCTATCTATCTATCTATCTATTGCCTGACGCCGCGATCCCCGAAGGGGTGGCCACGAACGAACCGCCCCATGCACCTCTGTCCCCAGTCAGTCGACGCCCCTCCCCCCAACCAGCACCGCCTTCGTTCATGTAGTTTCTCACCTCATCCTTCCACCTCATATTCGGTCTACCTCTCCCCCTCTGTCCCTCCACCTCGCTCTCGTACACCCTCTTAGTCATTCTCTCGCTTTCCATACGTTCCATATGGCCGAACCATCTCAAGTTGTTCCTTTTCACACTTTCCAGCACATCTACCTCCACACCACACCTCCTTCTTACTTCCTCATTAGTCTGTCTATCCCTCCATGTAACTCCGCACGCACTCCTTAAGTAATTCATTTCCACTGCTCTCACTCTTGGTCTGAGTCTCTCAACCAACGTCCATGCTTCGCTTCCGTAAGTCAGTGTCGGGATTACCACACTGTCATGCAAGGACTTCTTCACTTCCATACTGACCACCCTATTTCTTGTTACTGCTTTTAGCGTTCCTACAACCCTCTTCCCCTGTTGTACCCTCTCCCGCACCTCTTCATCCATAGTCCCATCTTTACTCAACACACTGCCCAGATACTTAAAAGAGTTGACGATCTCCATAGCCTGACCGTTCAGCTTCACCTCACACTCTGTGACTTCACCCCTTTCGAAGACCATAAAATTGAAGGCAATTACCCCAAAAAAGCAGGTTATTGCGCGCTCACGCGCACGCACGTGGACTTTGAGAGTTTTCAACCATCGGCACGGTTGCGTGGGATACGTACACAGTTCCCATACAAATCTGAGCCCTCTTGAGTGGCTACACCTGAGGTTACGGTCGGCGCAATTAGGGTGACGCGTCAGACGCGTCTCTGGGGCTGTGCGTTACATACATCGCCGACGCGTCAGACGCGTCGCTGGGGCTGTACCGGTTAATGCAGATGTGTCTGATTATGTATGTATGTGTGGATGAACGAATGAAGAAATCTGTGATGGATGCTAGGGTGTATAGGGGTATTGGAGGGGGTCTGTCTGATCATTATGTAGTGGTAGCTAAGGTTAGGATACAAAAGAAGTGGGTGAGGAGAGCGGGAGGGAGGCGAGAGGAGGGTGGAATGGTGAGGAGGGTGGAGAGGTTGCAGGAGGAGGAAGTCAGGGAGGAGTACAGGAGAGCAGTGGAAAGACGACTAGGTGGGTTCGACCTGGAAGTTATGGAGGAAGTGGAGGAGATGAGCAAGGTGTTTAAGGATGAGATCTGTGCAGCATGTGAGGAGGTGTGTGGAGTGAGGAGAAGAGGGAGGGGAGTGAAAGGTACAGCATGGTGGACAGAAGAGGTAAGAATAGCTGTGGAAGAAAAGAAGAAAGCATATAGAGTGTGGTTGGGTAGTAGAGGGAATGAAGATTCCGAGAGACAGAAACGAGCGAGGTACGTGGAGAGTAAGAGGGTGGTGAAGAGAGTAGTGAAGGAAAGTAAGAGAAGAGTAGATGAGGAATTTGGAAGGAATTTGAGTGTAAAATGGAGGGAGAGTAAGAAACTGTTCTGGAAAGAAGTCAAGAAAGTTAGGGAAGGTAGCAAGGGAAACAGTAAGGGTGTGAAAGATAAGAATGGGAGAATGCTAGCCGAGAAGCAAGAGAGAGTCGAAAGATGGAGGGAGTACTTCAGTGAGTTGCTAAATGAAAGGAATGAAGAGCCAGCAAACATAGCTGGATATGGTATGGGAGGGAGAAGAAGAGAAGTAGTGGAGGAGGAGGTGGGGATCAGGAGGTCAGAAGTGTGGGAAGCCATGAAATGAGTGAAGTTGGGGAAAGCACCAGGAACAGATGGAGTGTGTGGGGAAATGTTGAGGTATGGTGGTGAGATAGTGATAGAATGGGTATGGAAAATGTGCAAACTAGCATGGGAGAAGGGGAGTGCACCCGATGACTGGAAGACTGGCATAATAGTCCCCCTATATAAGGGCAAAGGGGAAAGAGGAGTGTGTGGTAACCACCGAGGAATATGTCTTCTAAGCGTAGTAGGGAAGGTATACAGTAGGGTAGTGATTGAGAGAGTGAGAGTGAGAACGGAGAAATGGATAGGCGACGAGCAGGGAGGTTTTAGGAAGGGAAGAGGATGTGTAGATCAGATTTTTACCCTGAATTGTGTTGTGGAGAAGTATCTGGAGAAGAAACAAAAGGTGTATGTTGCCTTTATGGACTTGGAGAAGGCCTATGACAGAGTGGATAGAGAAGGTTTGTGGAAAGTACTTAGAATATACGGAGTAGAGGGCAAGTTGCTGAAAGCAGTGAAGAGCATGTATGAGGGTGCAAAGGCGGCAGTACGTGTGGAGAGTGAGCAGAGCGAGTTCTTTGACCTGAATGTTGGTTTGAAACAGGGGTGTGTGATGTCCCCGTGGTTGTTTACTGTATATATGGATGGAGTCATGAAAGAAATACTATCAAGAGCAGTGAATGTTGGTGTATCGCTGAAAAGGGAGGGAATTGAGTGGAAGCTACCTATACTGCTGTTTGCGGATGATACAGTTCTGATGAGTGATAATGAATGGGAGTTGCAGGGTCTGGTAAATGAGTTTGGAACAGTGTGCGAAAAACGGAATTTGAAGGTAAATACAGGGAAGAGCAAGGTTATGGTCTTCGAAAGGGGTGAAGTCACAGAGTGTGAGGTGAAGCTGAACGGTCAGGCTATGGAGATCGTCAACTCTTTTAAGTATCTGGGCAGTGTGTTGAGTAACGATGGGACTATGGATGAAGAGGTGCGGGAGAGGGTACAACAGGGGAAGAGGGTTGTAGGAACGCTAAAAGCAGTAACAAGAAATAGGGTGGTCAGTATGGAAGTGAAGAAGTCCTTGCATGACAGTGTGGTAATCCCGACACTGACTTACGGAAGCGAAGCATGGACGTTGGTTGAGAGACTCAGACCAAGAGTGAGAGCAGTGGAAATGAATTACTTAAGGAGTGCGTGCGGAGTTACATGGAGGGATAGACAGACTAATGAGGAAGTAAGAAGGAGGTGTGGTGTGGAGGTAGATGTGCTGGAAAGTGTGAAAAGGAACAACTTGAGATGGTTCGGCCATATGGAACGTATGGAAAGCGAGAGAATGACTAAGAGGGTGTACGAGAGCGAGGTGGAGGGACAGAGGGGGAGAGGTAGACCGAATATGAGGTGGAAGGATGGAGTGAGGAACTACATGAACGAAGGCGGTGCTGGTTGGGGGGAGGGGCGTCGACTGACTGGGGACAGAGGTGCATTGGGGCGGTTCGTTCGTGGCCACCCCTTCGGGGATCACGGCGTCAGGCAATAGATAGATAGATAGATAGTCTGATTATATATACTATTAAATTAAGAGGATTTCTGTCTGAGGGAAACTGTATATTTTAAAGTGTGACAATATATTGTTTCATTCATTATCTTGGGTGAAGATAGTGGGATGGTTGGTGTTTATGTGTAGGCCTGTACACAATCTACTGTACAGTATATTGTGTTATATGATGAAGGCAATTTCCTGGTGTGATAATTACACTTGGTAATTAGTTAAAGGATCACATCCAACATATATTCCCATCTCCACCTCCATTACTAACAATATGTGATTTGTATTGCTTTATTTATTTCAACTATGTTTGTTAATTATGATTTTTGTTAAAAATTACCAACTACTAAACTGTACAGGGAAATGACTACTGATATGTTTGTCCTCAACCTCTTTTATTGTATTTCGCACCCAGATATACCCACACACAATCGCTATATAAAGAAGTAACATAATGTAACCCTTAACCTGATGACTGTGTGAGGCGGTAAATTCCAGTGCCACCAGTGCAAAAGATTTAGCTTCAATTTGGACAAAGTTTATAATATTTACCATATAAAGCCAAATTACTGCACCACCTATGCATGTGTTACTTGCATAATGAACATGTAAACATTAAAGAAACCAGAAAATAGGTGTAAAGACCAAATATATTACTACAGGAGCGTATCAACTAGGTGGGCGGCAGAGTGGCTTAGACCCTCTCTCTCGAGGCTCTCGCCGGACTGACTTGATCTCCCAGCTGTGTCGCAAAGTGTGAGGGAGGGGAGATGTAGGGGTAGTGTAGATGAGGGTGACTGAATGTATTTCAGGCAGGAGGGAAGAAGTATAAGTACTGGGGAATGGAAAATTTAGAATATAGGAACAGGGGAAATTTAAGGGAGAAAGGAGGGAATGGGAGGGAGAGAGGGGGGTGAGACACATGTATTTCAGGGGACAGGATTTGTGGTATATTAACCATTGCACTGCTGGAGGCATACAAGTATGTCATGGCAATTTACTGCATTTTAAAGCGCGGCAGGCCCCCGTCCGCTCTCCGGCACGTCTGCTGCGGCACTGAGAGTCTCATCCCATGTCTCGCAAGATATATGCAGCATTGCCAAAGGCAAATATAGCGCGATATTGCTAATTATTAGCGAATATTGTCGATGTCTGTAGTAATGCTACAATTAAGCTCGTTCTGGTGTTATTTTGAAGCTATTTTCGACTAGTTTTTAATATGTGGACATTTAATTGAATTAAGGCACTTGCTTAAGCAATCATGAGTGCCTAAAATACCCCTATTATAGCGGAAATATGCTCACACTGATTGGGTTATTAATGTGGCGAGGTAGGTAGGTAGGCCAGGCAAATAAACAAACACATGTATACCATTGTCTGGCCCTCTTGTGCTCACGCTCTCTCTCTCACACACTCTCTCTCACTCTCATACACTCTTTCTCTCTGGCCCTCTTGTGCTAACGCTCTCTCTCTCACACACTCTCTCTCACTCTCATACACTCTTTCTCTCTGGCCCTCTTGTGCTAACGCTCTCTCTCGCTCACACACTCTCAACCTCATTCACTCTTTCTCTCTGTCTGTCATATACCGTTCCCATTCCTTCCATAGTGACTCTCCCCTCTCTTGCTCTACAACAGACCAATATATAACTAAGCACAGTGTACCCTTGGGGGATACTCACTACTAAATCATTGTTATTTTATGTTAAAACCAACATGCAATCGTGGACAACTAATAAACATGCATAGTTTTAACTAACACATATTAATTCACAGAGTTTGGTGATTTGTGTAAATAATGTATGTGTAGAAAAACAAATAATATTACAAAAATAATATATAATGAAAACAAGTTGCAAATATATACATATATCGAAAATCGGAACATAGCTCTCGTCTTCGTAGCAAATAATCACTGGAAATGCACAGCAACCCCAGCTATGTTAAAAGCTTCATTATTTTATCATATTATTGTATCCCTCACAACACTGTTATAAACAACATTGTATATTATTGTGTTACTAGTATTGTTCAAACAACATTTACAGTACGGTATTGTATGATTTATGTGGAAGAATATTTATCATCCCTTTAACATACAGTATACGTCTACTAACACATACTATTGTATTCACCTAATTGTAGTTTACAGGAGTTGAGCTAAGCTCGTGTTGTAATTGTAATCATCTACCACATGACCTATACACAATACTACAATTACCAGTGTTTTAGAACATTTTGGTGGACAACTATATTTCTAGAACCCAAACAGTATCTGTATATACCAGAATATTATATTAATACATTATTGACAGCACTTCTCTATACTTAGAGAATTCAGGGGGAGGGGTATACACTGAGATAGCTCGAAAGAACGCTGATTGTTATAATAGCGATAGAAGAGTGATAGAGATGCAACATTGCGGCGTGTATAAATATACTGTAGGGAATTAATAAGAGGAATTGAGTTGATGAGGCAAAAGGCTTTGGACTCTACTCTTTTGAGAAGTGCGGTACAAAGGAGTACAAAGGAAATCAAGCAACAACAGATCTAGTGACCCTTCTAGGTTGCTTGTCCTCCACAACACTGAGGATCAAGTGTCCAAACAGTGGTTTAGAGTGGGTAAGGGAACATTGGAAAGGGAATTACTGCCCTGGAACTAATGTCCGTGGCAGGATTAGGAAGTTAGTAGGGGACAGATGGGTTAGTAATTGAGGGGGGGATAAAATAAAGTTATTCATTTACAAACGCAGTCAGTCGCGGGTTTGATGCGAGATATTTGTCTAGGCGGAGTTTAAATGAATCAACGGTGATGCAGTCTATAACGTTTCGGGGAAGCCCATTCCACAAGTTGACAACTCGATTGAAGAAGAAAATTCTTAGATTCGTGCGAGTTAAAAGATTTACCAATAATTTTGCAACCGTTTCCCCCGCGTGTAATTAGATTGGTCGATAGTGAAGTACTTACTACAGTTCATATTGGTCGATGCCTTTGATGATTTTGAACACTTGAATTAAGTCACCTCTTAATCTGCGCTGGGTTTAAAGGAAATAGATTTAATTCTCTAAGACGCTCTTCGTATGGTTTGTTCTTTAGGCTAGTATCATTTTGGTAACTCTACGTTGAACTCGTTCTAGCTTGTTTATATCTTTTTGGTAATAAGGGCACCAGGATTGAACGCAGTATTCCAGAAGAGGGCGGACTAATGAATTGTAAAGGGTTAGGATAACTTCTTTGGATTTATGCTCAAAGACCTGCCTATAAAGCCAATAATTTGTTTGCCTTCTTAACAACTTCTGAACATTGTTGACTCGGTTTTAGGTTACTCGATATTGTTACTCCCAGATCGGTTTCTCTGTTTACATTCTTAAGCTGAGTGCCATTCATCGAATAGTTTGCGTTCTCATTTAGGTATCCGATATGTAGTACTTTACATTTATCCGCATTGAAACTCATTTGCCAAATTTGGGCCCAACATGACAATTTATCTAGATTGTGTTGCATATCGTCAACTTGTTCTTTTGAGAGTACGCTATTTGCAATTTTTGTATCGTCAGCAAATTTTGAGATTGTACAGGTGAGACCTCATCTATGTCGTTGATGTAAATTAGAAAGAGAATTGGTCCTAGTACCGATCCCTGGGGTACCCCGCTACTTACATTGGTCCATTTGATGCCTTACCGTTTATGACTACTCTTTGCTTTCTGTCGCTGAGCCAATTTCTATCCATTTCAACACACCGTCTTGTATTCCATGCGCTTTTTAGTTTTAGCAGTAAACGTTTGTGGGGAACTTTGTCAAAGGCCTTTTGAAAATCAAGGTATATAATATCTACAGCTTTACTCTCATCGTAGAGGTTGAGGATATCGTGGAAGAAGTCTAAGAGGTTTGTTTTAAAACAGGAACGTTTTTTACGAAAGCCGTGTTGAGTATCTTTAAGTATGTTATTTTCCTCTAAGTGATTTACGAGTCTGTCTCGTATGACCGTTTCTAGCATTTTACATACAACTGAGGTTAAGCTAATTGGACGATAGTTACTGGGTAGGGATTTGCTGCCTTTTTTTGAATATCGGTGTTACGTTGGCTAGCTTCCACTGATCGGGCATAGTTCCAGACTGCAAGGATTTATTGAATAGTAATGTCAGTGGTTTAGAGAGCTCATCCTTAGCTTCCTTTAGAACTCTAGGCGAGATTGTATCAGGTCCAGGCGTTTTTTTTTCCTTGTGTTTTTCTAAACAATTCAATACTTCTCTCTCTGTAACGGTGATATTGCTTAGAACATCTGAATTATCAATCTGAATCGGCGATGGTGTAGGGATATCACTGAGGTCTTCTGTTGTAAAAACTGATGCAAAGAAGGTATTGAGGGCATTACTCATTGTTCTTCGTCTTTGGTGTATTCTCCATTTTCATCGACTAAACGGTCCAACAGTTGAAGTAACGACCTTTTTTTCTTTCTGATATAACTATAGAATTCTTTCGGGTTTGTTTTTACTTTGATTCGCATATGTAACTCTAAGGTCTTTTTACTTTGCTTAATTAACTTTTTGGCTTTGCGTCGTAGCTCTACAAATTTTACCCGTTCTTCGTCATTTTGTGAGGATTTTAATCTATCATTAGCAAATTTTTTAGCAAGCAGGCAGTTTGAAATATCTTTATTCCACCATTTGGGCTTATTATTATGGCCTGGACGCCGAGTTTTCGATGGTATGCAGTCTTGCACTGCTTTTAGGTAAGTGGCTTCGAATAACTTCCAAGATGTATTTATGTCGTTATTGTGAATTAAAAAGCTCCAGTCAGTTTCTTTAAACATAGCTCTAAGTTTATGGAAGTTTGCTTTCTTGAAATTAGGGACTTTTTCGATGCTACTATTTGGTTCGTTACTAGTAAACTTTAAAGTGAAAGTTATCGTACGATGGTCGCTGTTACTGAATTCATCACCAACATTCAAATTCTCTATTAATTCTTCTTTTGTTGCAAGTACTATGTCAAGAACGTTATTACCACGGGTCGGCGTTCCAACAAATTGATATGGGTGGAATCTCCTCACACATGCGAACAATACTTGATACATGGGTGCACTGTGCCTCTATACAGAGCAAGAAGCTGTGTAGGGGTGAAGAATCAATGGAGATGATAAGCCACACCTAACTTTTTGGAAGCTGTTTTAGCATGAAGGGTAATATGATCTTTCCAAGAAAGGTTTGGTGAAAATGATACACCATGAATATTGAGAGAAGATGAAGGGTTGATTTGTGTATTGTTGAAGAACAATTGCTAGTCTTGTGGATGATTGCGACAGGTAGATAGAGGGAGAAATTGGGTCTTGGAGTAATTGAAAGAAACAAGATTTTCACTGCCCCAATCAGAAATACTTGATAGATCAGAAGATAAGCATTCCATTGCCTTGTTACGCGACCTTTGGAGATATTTCATGCTTGGTTGAATATTGTAAGGTAGTATCATCAGCATTTAAGTAGATGGGACTAGAGGTACAGTACAGATGACATAATTAATAAATATTAGAAAGAGAACTGGAGACAGGACAGAACCCTGAGGAGCACAGGAGTTAATAGGCTGAGGAAGTGAGCGATCGGCGTCCACAACTGCAGCTTTAGGAGGATCAGAAAGGATATTACATACAAAGGCACAGATGGAGGGATAGACACCGAAGGAGGATAGGTTGGAAACTAGAGCTTTGTGATAGACTTTATCGATCATGTATTGTGTGTGTCTCGGTGTGTGTATAGGATTACATTTCTTGGATGTATGCTCAAATGACCTGCCTATAAAGCCAATTATTTGTTATGCTTTCTTAATAACTTCTGAACTACTACTACTACTACTACTACTCGATATTGTTACTCCCAAATCAGTTTCTCTGGCTACACTCTTAAGGTGGGTGCCATTCATTGAATAGTTTGCTTTCTCATTTCGGTTTCCGATATGGAATACTTTACATTTATCCACATTGAAACAAATTTGCCAAATTTGAGCCCAATGTGACAACTTATCTATAATATGTTGCATATCTTCGACATGTTCATTTGAGAGTACGCTATTTGCAATGTTTGTATCGTCAATAAACTTTGAGATTGTACAGGTGAGACCCTCATCTATGTCGTTAATGTAAACTAGGAAGAGCACTTGCCCCAGTACTGGGGTACTTCGCTACTTACATTGATCCATTTTGGATGATCTACCTTTTATGACTACTCTTTTCTTTCTGTCACTGAGCCAATTTTCTATCCATTTCATCACACTGTCTTGTATTCCGTGCACTTTTAGTTTTATCAATAAACGTTTGTGGGGAACTTTGTGAAAGGCCTTTTGAAAATCAAGGTACATAATATTTACAGCTTTACTCCCATCACATCTGTTGAGGATATCGTGGAAAAAGTCTACGAGGTTTGTTAAGGAGGAGCGTTTATTACGAAAACCGTGTTGAGTATCTTTAGGTATGTTATTTTCCTCTAATTGATTTACGAGTTTGTCTCCTATGAGTGTTTCTAGCATTTTACAAAATGTAAAACTTTGTTTGATTAACTTTTTGGCTTTGCGTCGTATATCTACAAATATCACTTTATTTTCGTGGGTGTCGGAGATTTTTAATTTATCATGAGCATTCTTTTTAGCAAGCTGACAATCCGCAATGTCTTTATTCCACCACTTAGGCCTATTATTATGTACTGGTCTTCGTTTTATTAATGGTATACTCTCATGTATTGCATTCGAATAAGTGGAAGTGAAAAACTCCATGATTGGTTAAGATCATCATTGTAAATCGTAGAATTCCAGTCAATTACCCTGAGTATTGCCCTACGTTTGTTCTCTCTCTTTTTTTTTTCCATGTGAGTGAGGGAGACAAAGGGCAGAACTGCCTGCAGTAAGTACAAAGGAGTACAAAGGAAATCAAGCAACAACAGATCTAGTGACCCTTCTAGGTTGCTTGTCCTCCAAAACACTGAGGATCAAGTGTCCAAACAGAGGTTTAGAGTGGGTAAGGGAACATTGGAAAGGGAATTACTGCCCTGGAACTAATGTCCGTGGCAGGATTAGGAAGTTAGTAGAGGACAGATGGGTTAGTAACTGAGGGGGGGATAAAATAAAGTTATTCATTTACAAACGCAGTCAGTCGCGGGTTTGATGCAAGATATTTGTCTAGGCAGAGTTTAAATGAATCAACGGTGATGCAGTCTATAACATTTCGGGGAAGCCCATTCCACAAGTTAATAACTCGATTGAAGAAGAAATTCTTAGATTCGTGCGAGTTAAAAGATTTACCAATAATTTTGCAACCGTTTCCCCGTGTGTAATTAGATTGGTCGATATTGAAGTACTTACTACAGTTCATATTGTCGATGCCTTTGATGATTTTGAACACATGAATTAAGTCACCTCTTAATCTGCGCTGGGTTAAAGGAAATAGATTTAATTCTCTAAGACGCTCTTCGTATGGTTTGTTCTTTAAGCTAGGTATAATTTTGGTAACTCTACGTTGAACTCGTTCTAGCTTGTTTATATCTTTTTGGTAATAAGGGCACCAGGATTGAACGCAGTATTCTAGAAGAGGGCGGACTAAGGAATTGTAAAGTGTTAGGATAACTTCTTTGGATTTATGCTCAAATGACCTGCCTATAAAGCCAATTATTTTGTTTGCCTTCTTAACAACTTCTGAACATTGTTGACTCGGTTTTAGGTTACTCGATATTGTTACTCCCAGATCGGTTTCTCTGTTTACATTCTTAAGCTGAGTGCCAGTCATCGAATAGTTTGCTTTCTCATTTAGGTATCCGATATGTAGTACTTTACATTTATCCGCATTGAAACTCATTTGCCAAATTTGGGCCCAACATGACAATTTATCTAGATTGTGTTGCATATCGTCAACTTGTTCTTTTGAGAGTACGCTATTTGCAATTTTTGTATCGTCAGCAAATTTTGAGATTGTACAGGTGAGATCCTCATCTATGTCGTTGATGTAAATTAGAAAGATAATTGGTCCTAGTACCGATCCCTGGGGTACCCCGCTACTTACATTGGTCCCTTTAGATGCCTTACCGTTTATGACTACTCTTTGCTTTCTGTTGCTGAGCCAATTTTCTATCCATTTCAACATACCGTCTTGTATTCCATGCGCTTTTAGTTTTAGCAGTAAACGTTTGTGGGGAACTTTGTCAAAGGCCTTTTGAAAATCAAGGTATATAATATCTACAGCTTTACTCTCATCGTAGAGGTTGAGGATATCGTGGAAGAAGTCTAAGAGGTTTGTTAAACAGGAACGTTTTTTACGAAAGCCGTGTTGAGTATCTTTAAGTATGTTATTTTCCTCTAAGTGATTTACGAGTCTGTCTCGTGTGACCGTTTCTAGCATTTTACATACAACTGAGGTTAAGCTAATTGGACGATAGTTACTGGGTAGGGATTTGCTGCCTTTTTTGAATATCGGTGTTACGTTGGCTAGCTTCCACTGATCAGGCATAGTTCCAGACTGCAAGGATTTATTGAATAGTAATGTCAGTGGTTTGGAGAGCTCATCCTTAGCTTCCTTTAGAACTCTAGGCGAGATTGTATCAGGTCCAGGCGTTTTATTTACCTTGAGTTTATCTAAACAATTCAATACTTCTCTCTCTGTAACGGTGATATTGCTTAGAACATCTGAATTATCAATCTGAATCGGCGATGGTGTAGGGATATCACCGAGGTCTTCTGTTGTAAAAACTGATGCAAAGAAGGTATTGAGGGCATTACTCATTTGTACTTCGTCTTTGGTGTATTCTCCATTTTCATCGACTAACGGTCCAACAGTTGAAGTAACTACTTTTTTCTTTCTGATATAACTATAGAATTCTTTCGGGTTTGTTTTACTTTGATTCGCAATATGTAACTCTAAGGTCTTTTTACTTTGCTTAATTAACTTTTTGGCTTTGCGTCGTAACTCTACAAATTTCACCCATTCTTCGTCATTTTGTGATAATTTTAATCTATCATTAGCAAATTTTTTAGCAAGCAGGCAGTTTGAAATATCTTTATTCCACCATTTGGGCTTATTATTATGGCCTGCACACCGTATTTTCGATGGTATGCAGTCTTGCACTGCTTTTAGGTAAGTGGCTTCGAATAACTTCCAAGATGTATTTATGTCGTTATTGTTAATTAAAAAGCTCCAGTCAGATTCTTTAAACATAGCTCTAAGTTTATGGAAGTTTGCTTTCTTGAAATTAGGGACTTTTTCGATGCTACTATTTGGTTCGTTACTAGTAAACTTTAAAGTGAAAGTTATCGTACGATGGTCGCTGTTACTGAATTCATCACCAACATTCAACTTCTCTATCAATTCTTCTTTTGTTGCAAGTACAATGTCAAGAACGTTATTACCACGGGTCGGCGTTCGAACAAATTGATAAAACGAACTCTCTTGCAAGTTCGTATACAAGTCATGTCCGGAGTGTGAAGTAAGAGTATCGCCCCACTTGGTCACAGGTAAATTAAAGTCGCCAAAAATTACGGTATCTTGTGAGTTACTTACATCTGCAATTTGTTCGTAAATTTCTCGGTCAGTTTGCACTGATTGAGCTGGAGGTCTGTATATTAACGCAAGTATTATTTGTGTACCTTTATTATTCTTTATTAGCACAAAAGATGTGTCGACGTTCACAATTTGAGGTTTTGACAAGAGGGTAGGGTTAAGACTTTCTTTGATATAAAGTAAAACGCCACCTCCATTTCGATTTATTCGGCTTTTCTCAAACATTACATAACCGGGAAGTGAATACACTGCTAAAAAGTCTCTATCTTCTGTATTGAGCCAAGATTCTGTTGTGCCAATCACATCATAATTTTCTGTAAACACTAGCTCCTCTAATCTGAAAATGTATTGCGTATGCTACAAGAGTTTGCATAGAAAACCTTTAAATTTGTTATTTTAGAACTCACGGAACGCTCTTTAATAATATTTTTGGTTCTTGTCGGATCTACATTTATGTTCATGGCTGTCCTCGGTCCTCGCTGTCTTCGGTCCTTATCGCTGGTGGTCCTCGGTTGCCTCTGTTTTTTGCTTGGCGTTGGATGATTTATGTCACTGCTGCTTTTTCTCGGATGGCGTTTTTTGATCCATGGCTGCGGACTGCTTCGTGTAGGAGACGACTTATGCGTGCTGAACCCACAGGGTTTAGATGAGTGCCATCCTTGTGGAACAGAGTAGGCTGGTTGTAGAAGTTGTCCCAGAGGTTGATGAATTCAACTTCTTCCCTCAGACACAAATATTTTAGTTGGCTATTTGTGCTGAAGGCCTTGTCATAGAATTTGTCAGGTGCGTCGATCTTGGGGAGAATGCCTGAGATGATGATATTCCTTGACTTGTTTTTGTAGTGCTGGATCATCTTGCGATATTTCTCCATCAACTCTTCGGATCTGGTGCGCATGACGTCATTTGAACCCGCATGGATGACAAAAAGGGTATTTTCAAGTGCCTCCCTCAGAGTTGAAAGAGTGACAGGGCCAAAATCAAGGAGCATTCGAACCAAAATGCCTGAACACACGGAGGGTGAAGAATTTTAAGTCATAGGAAGAGGGAAAGACTGATTCTGGGAGAGAGTTCCAGACCTCAGCAGTTGAATAGAAGAAAGTCTGAGAGTAATGTTTCACTCTTGGGTTGGAGAGTTGCACAGAGTAGGGGTGGGATTGTGTTGGAAGACGGGTACTACATACCCTACGTAGAGGAGGTGGTATTCACTGGGAAAGCACTGAGGAACATTGATTATTGTAGTAGCGTTAGAATAGCTAGAGAGATACAACATTGTGGCGAAGAGAGAGAGATTGCAGAGAGTTGGTGAGTGGACGGGAGCTATGATACGAAAGGCCTTCCTTTCTACTTTGTCTACTTTTGTGTGAGAGGATCCTCCCCACACATGTGAAAAATTTGTTGAAGATTGTAAGGTAGAATCATCAGCATAAAAGTGGATCGCACTATAGGTACAGTTGACATAATTAATGAATATTAGAAAGAGAACTGGAGACAGGACATAACCCTGAGGAACACCGGAGTTGATAGAATGAGGAAGTGAGCAATGGCCATCCACAACCGCAGCTATGGAACGGCCGGAAAGGAAATTAGAGACAAAGGCACAGATAGAGGATAGAAACCGATAGAGGGTAGTATGGCGGATTTAACCCTTAATTAGAGGCTCACCACATAAGTCGAGTTAAATAAAGCTGGACTATGTGGCGGCGCTCGACATAACTCGAGTGGCAATTTCAGCACGTAATGTTGCTGAGAGAGAGAGACAAGTGGTGGCAGGAGACTAGCGAGCGTATGACTGCTCCAGACCACCGCGGCGAACCTACTGACACGAATCTCAGCTCCCTCCTCCCTCTCTCACTCGCTACATACTGAATTATATGGGGAAAGTACCGAATTACATGCTTTTTGCACTCGCGTTGCACGGTTATTGCAAGAAAACTAGCCATCATAAAAGGATCGTTATGGTGTCATTCGAAAGCTCTGTTTATGCCCTTTCAGGGATAGGTACTTGTTTTACGTTCTGGGTCTTATTTAGGCATGAAAATGATCACGTAAACAGCCCTATTTTGGCTAAAAACACCCCGCTGTGCGGTACATATAAATAAACCGCATAGGCCGCTCGTAAGGTGTTAAAGAGTTGAGTTTATTTTACCTAGACTGAAATAGTCCGCACATAGGGTATAGATTATAAATGAATATCAAATACCGGGAGTGTAACTCACTTTAAATCACCATAGACTAGTTATGCTGTAGATAGATCTTGTATGAGCTGATGAAGGTTGGTAGACAAATGGCTACCACTGGAACACTGTTGGGAGGTTGTTTAGTTCGAAGGTGTTATCTGAGTGGCCGCTTGGAACGCACTCAACAAAGAAGGGAATAATGTTGCAAAGGTTTAAATTATGATAATAAGCTTAGCTGTCTGTCTGTCAGTCAGATGAAGTCGTGATGATGAGAGCTGGTGAAAGCCGGCACTAGGATCGCGGTGAAATCAAGAGTGGAGATGTTGTCAGGACGAAGAATTGTTTAGCTCTGATGTGCAGCGTCTTGCTAGACTTGTCGTCACCTGCTAATAATCTAGCGGATACCGCTAAATCTATAGCGGATGTCTAGAGATAAATATCATACCATAATTTTAATATTACGACATAGTTATATGACAATCGTCATATAGTTATTCCTAAAGACTCATAAATACTATACTTGCATATAATAGGCCTTATTTAACCCGTCCAGCCCCGGCTAGTTTTGTAATGTTTGTTCAACAGAACCCGGCCGGTTTTCAAAAAATGGTTTTATTCCAGAAACAATAGCGAATGGGTTAGGAATGAAGGAAAAACCACGAAAAACCGCTCAAAAAGCTTAAAGAATGGTCCTACAGAGCCCCCGAAAATGTATTTTACAAGAGTAAAAAATTGAAGGCAATTACCCCAAAAAACAAGGTTATTGCGCGCTCACGCACACGCACGTGGACTTTGAGAGTTTTCAACCATCGGCAAGGTTGCGTGGGATACGTACACAGTTCCCATACAAATCTGAGCCCTCTTGAGTGGCTACACCTGAGGTTACGGTCGGCGCAATAAGGGTGATGCGCCAGGCGCGTCTCTGGGGCTGTGCGTTACATACATCGCCGACGCGCCAGGCGCGTCGCTGGGGCTGTACGGGTTAACTTATCAAGCTTACATACATATATGATAGGGTATTATATATAGAAAACGTATGTTGCACCACTAACTACCGTGAATCTACGATACAATCCCCCCCCTCCCCCAACACAATACCTGAACCCCACTTAGTCCCAATCCGAGTGGGATCCCCAACAGGTTGTAGTGGATCAACAGAGATAGCCTCCTCGGATCTAGCATCATCAGGTGGAGCTTCTTCATGTGCAGAAGAGCCGAGCTCCATAGCGTACAGTCGTGTGACTGGACGAACTGTAATCCCAGTAGCTGTCTTGAGCAGCGCCATTCGCCCTACTGAGCCTTCGCCCTTGTACACCTCCACTACGCGGCCCAACTTCCAGTACAATCAAGGATTTTCATCATGGATAAATACTACATCACCTACAGAGGGTGCCAATGGATGACTCCTCTCTTTTTAAAATCACCGATAACCTTTGAAATGTACTGGTACCGACATGACACCGCAGTTTCGGTGAACATTGAAGGGTCCTCTAATTTGACCTAAGACTGCAAATTGGTGGGAAATGCAGTCAACGGCTTGCCATAGAGCAAATGCGCTTGTGTTAGTGGTAGTGGTTCTTGCAGGTTGGTGTATACATAGGTAAAAGGACGATCATTAACAACTGCCTCGACTTCAGTGAGCACAATCACTAGTTCGCTCCTCTTTAACAAGGCACGTCCTACAACCGACCACAAGCCTGACTTCACGATGCCTACACACCGTTCCCACATTCCACCAAACCACGCCGCTTTGACTGGAATTAATTTCCGCTCGCACTTCCACTCTCCCAAGAAAGCAACAATTGTGGATCGTTGCTTAAATCTTCCAAGTACCTGGAAGCTTGAAGAAAAATGGGAGCAATACCGCTAATAACCATATGAGGGAAGGAACGACGAACACAAAACCTCCTGAAGGCAAACAAACTCTTCACAGGACATATTGTCACACAGTTCTAAATGTATCGCACGTGAAGTGGCACAAGTAAACAGTAAAACATAAACCTTGTCCAGTTCCCTAGTTATCAGTGCGCCGGTATAGTCTAGTCCTGTAACTCTGAAGGGTTCCAGATGGTTAACGCGGCACTCTGGCAAGGGTGGAGCAGGTCCAGTCATAAATGGTCTTCTTTTCAGTCTACGGCACACACACCTTTTTGACTACTCGTCGAACTACCTGTCGAACTCTGGGTATCCACCAGTTGAGACGCAATTTAGAAATAACGTGGTGGACCCAGTAGTGCATTACCTCCTCATGTGTGCATTGTACCAGTAGGTCAGTGACATGGTGTGTTGCTGGCATCAGGATAGGATTATTGGCACAGTCATCTACACCCGACCACTGCAGACATCCCTCGCATCTAATTAGGTAATTCTTCAGGTGTAGCCTTAATTGACGCACGATGTTAGGCATTTTATTCCTACCAGCGCTTCTAATAGACTCTAATTCATGGCTGTAGGATTCAATTTGAACCCATCTAATAAGTGTTACCTCCACTGCGTTTATTTCTTCTGCATTTAAGCTTTGATCCAGATTGCAGAGTCGTCCTTGTAGCTTGGCCTTTATGTTGGTGATGTAACGCAACACCCAAGTTACGACCCTGACTAACTTATTGTAATCACCTATCCTTACCCACTATACACATTCTACACATGCTATCCATATCTCCTTTCTCAGAAATCTCCATCTTAGGAGATTTCAACGTTCACCACCGCCAATGGCTCTCCTCTCACACTACTGACCTAGCTGGTGAACAAGCCTACGTCTTTTCTATCCTAAATGACCTAGAGCAGTTAGTTCAGCAACCCACACGTATCCCGGATCGCATCGGAGATAGGCCCAACATTCTTGACTTGTTTCTAACTTCTAACCCTTCTTCTTATACTGTTGATCTTTTCTCTCCTTTGGGCTCCTCCGACCATAAACTTATCTCTGTCACCTGTCCTATCTCTCCAGTACGGCCACCCTATCCTCCTAGCCGGCGGCGCTTGTGGCACTTCGGCACTGCCGACTGGGAGGCTCTCCGGCAGTACTTCTTTGATTTCCCATGGAATTATTTCTGCTTCCGTGGCCGGGGACCCTCGGAGAGTGCTGAACCCATTACCGAGGTAATCCTATTGGGCATGGAAGCATACATTCCATTCGCTTTCTCTCAGACTAATGCTAAAAAATCTTGGTTTACTCACGCCTGTTCTACTGCTGTCCGCAATAAGGAGGAAGCTGTTACGACCGGGACTCGTATAAAACAAGGGCTCTTAATCATTGGACTAGAAAGGCACACAGCCACAACGGTAACACTAGATCCAACCCTCGAACTTATAATGCCGGCGCACAAAAACACCTATACCCTCCAGAGTTAAAGCTGCGATAGCGGGGTATCCTCTAACTCGGTATAAATGCACTACAACTACAGGCTGATGATCTCTGATACAGTCTGATCACAACAACATACAATTACATTAATAATGTATACAAGGAAAAAGATAGAGAGCTTAATTAAATCACTGGAATGATTTAATGCAAACAAGAAGAAAGTATAATTAACACCTTACGAGCGGCCTATGCGGTTAATTTATGTGTACCGCACAGCGGGGTGTTTTTAGCCAAAATAGGGCTGTTTACGTGATCATTTTCATGCCTAAATAAGACCCAGAACGTAAAACAAGTACCTATCCCTGAAAGGGCATAAACAGAGCTTTCGAATGACACCATAACGATCCTTGTATGATGGATAGTTTTCTTGCAATAACCGTGCAACGCGAGTGCAAAAAGCAGGTAATTCGGTACTTTCAGTACATAATTGAGTATGTAGCGAGTGAGAGAGGGAGGAGGGAGCTGAGATTTGTGTCAGTAGGTTCGCCGCGGTGGTCTGGAGCAGTCATACGCTCGCTAGTCTCCTGCCACCACTTGTCTCTCTCTCTCAGCCACATTACGTGCTGAAATTGCCACTCGACCTATGTCGAGCGCCGCCACATAGTCCAGCTTTATTTAACTCGACTTATGTTGCTCGCCGCTAAATAAGGGTTAAAGTTACTCTAAACAATAATAAACTGTCACTCCTATATTAAAGAAAGTGAATGAAAGTCCTAAAGCATCGAACAGGAATCTTCTGAAGAAAGTCTGATGCTGCTTAAGATGATCGAATCGGATTTTGAACTGTTATATAAAGCAGGAACTAGATATGACAAGTGTAGGGACATACAGTGTCAACTGGCACGGGAATAACGATAAATGCGCAATAGTATTATCTCCAACAACAAAAGAAGTACTTCCTCAGGCAACGCAAAAGCCTGCTCGGGTTGTGCAACTCAACAACAACCAAGGCTTACAATCAACGTGAATAAAAATGCTGCATACATAACATAAGAGTTTATAATCCTAATCGGGTGTCTGCTAGGCGAATAAAGTCTAGCTGGGATGTCGTAGGCTAGGAAACAATGGCTGAGCAAGCGGCTCGTAGCCTAGCGTGGTCCTTAAGACTGTACGGCCAAATTACGTTAAATGACGAGGTGCTCTCTTGAGAGATCCAGATCGCTAGTATCTGGTTTTCTCCTGGCGACCCTCTTCAAGTCAAAGCAAAACGAGTTAGCACAGTGTTGGGTGGCAGAGGCAAAAGCCCTCACTCACAACACAGTGCTAAACTCACAAGGTACACAGTCAGAAAGACAACCTAGGCTTCCCACGTATCCGTTACGATTGTACAAGTTCAACAAAACCTGGTACACATTGGAAATCACAACACCAGTAGCCTCACCTAGCATTAAATCTAGCATTAAATAGCCCAGCAGACAACCAAGAAATAGGTAGGGAGACACCGCGAGGGTGTCGAACCTCTACAGACAAAATGTTAACCCCTCCAAAATGTCTAACTAAGCATGAAATATCTGAGAGCTTCAGCATATAATACGATGGCCGATATCTGAAATCGTGCGGAACCAAAGGGGAGTTATGATGTTAAATAGATTAGAAGCATAAGAGGTAAGAAGTTGAGAGAGAGAGAAAGTGTTCTATAGGTAGAAGTCGGGGACAGGTGGCAAGGGAGGTGTGAAGGGTATGCTGGTCAGGCAAGCTCTGAGCAAGGAAGGCACAAAGGCAGCAGGGAGTGCGGGGGGACCACTTCCTGCCGCGGCAAGAGGGCGGCAAGGCGGCCAGCCACTCAGAGGGCCCGGCCGTGGCATGACGTCACCGAGACAACACGTAACACTACGCGTACTACCCTCTGCCTCCTGCACTTACTCACTCACACTCTCTAGCTGTATCATTCAGTCTTATACATTAAACTTATAACTGATGATATAAAATATAATGCATTTTCACAGACGAAAATAAAGACCACTTCTATACTGCCTGTGACATGACGATTCACAAGAAAGAAAGTATAACATTCTCTGATAACTGTAGCCCATTTCACTGCCCTGGCGAGCGCTAGTGGCTACCGGGAGGCGATTCTGCCAACGCTGGCAGGCGTCTCAAAGCGTTCAAACGGTACCGACGCCTTAAAACTCAAGACTCTCATTCTTCCTATGTTTCTGCCCGGATTCAAGCCAACTCTGTTCTTCGACTTGCCAAACACTCTTTCATCAATAATAAATGTACTGAACTATCCAACTCTAGCTCTTCCCAAGCTTTCTGGCATCTAGCCAAAAACCTCTCCAACAATTTCTCTTCCTCGTCTTTCTCTCCCCTTTTCCACTCTGATGGCACGACCATCACTTCTTCCTCTGACAAAGCTAAACTCTTCGCTCAAATTTTTGCTAGAAACTCCACCTTGGATGATTCCGGTGCTATTCCTCCCTCTCCACCCTCCTCTCTCTTACTTATGCCTAATATCCTAATCTCTTCTAAAGATGTACTTTCTACCCTTTCTGGGCTTAATACTAATAAGGCGTATGGTCCAGACGGTGTTCCTCCTGTTATTCTCAAAAACTGTGATTCCGTGCTGACTCCCTGCCTAGGCAAACTCTTTCGTCTCTGTCTATCCTCTAACGTCTTCCCTTCATGCTGGAAATTTGCTCACAATCAACCTGTCCCAAAGAAGACCTGCCAAACTCCGAAAATTTCTACGCTCACTTGTTAGGAAACTTTTTTTTGCTATTGGCCTGAAACGTTCACCTATGATAGGCACAATTTTCGGACAGGCCAAAAACTATCCTGTACACAAACTGAATATTGGTCATTCGTTCCCTAAGGTGTGTCATTAAGGTTCCCTAATGTGACATTTTTGCTGATCGGCCCAGATTTGGCCAAACTAGCCTGTCCCGAAAAAAGGATATTTTCCAGGAGCCTGTCCGTCAACAGACAACTGGTTTTTATGATCTATGAGTTACTTAAGTTATTTTAAGGGCAAACCTGGCAGAAATAGGGCTAGAATTACCAAAAATATGCAATAGGAGTAGAATGTTATAATAATAATAATAATAATAATAATAATAATAATAATATTTATTCAGTTAGCAATTTATTCCAAATATTGCATCCATTTTATAATAACTGAAAAAAAATGGAAGTGGTAAAGCCAAATATAACATACGTGGCACCAAAATCGCTATATTTTGGTATGTTAGTGGCATGTTGAGCTTCATTATTTTACGAGAACAATTCGTTCCCGAAACTTCTATAAGACGACACGGAGGGGGGCGGAGCTTAGTGAGATGCGGTCTCAGGATGATAAGACCGCATCTCTAGCTGCCACTAAACCTGCAGCCAACCCTACTCCTGCACATGCCATTTCTCATCCACTTCCTCTCCCACCAGGAAGTGATCACCCCCATCTTATAACAGAAACTGCCCGGGGACATCTAGCTACAAGGTACAGCCAGAGTCCAGGCGCGCCACCCGCAGAGCTACAATGACATAACCACCACGCGCCAAACGCCCTTGATCCTCTCAAGCCGGGCGCCTTAAGTAGGGGCAAGAAGATTGCCTTATACTCACCCAGCCTGGACATCAGTAACTAAGCTTGCCATTTGGTATTATTTAGTTCAGGGTAAGAACAGCCAGAGATAGCTGGTGTTCAACTTGTCAGTTGTGTGCTGTGATCGAAGATCTACCAGGTCGGGTTCCCCCCATCAGGAAGAGGACTAGCTTGGGCAACCCACTTTGGGCTCCCCCTTTCTGGCCTTCGATGCGGTGCACAAAACAAGTACCAAAGGATTCCTACCTTGTTTTGTTCAAGGGATTATGAGGATAGTGTAGTAACTTGAGATCTACCAGATTGGGTTCCCCCCATCAGGAAGAGGACTAATTTGGGGCAACCCACTTTGGGCTCCCCTTTCTGGATTCTCTTTTTGCTACATGGTTCTGATAGTTCCGCGAACTAGCAAGGAAGGAAGACACTTACCTTGACCCCCCTTAGACTACCTATAATGTCACTATCTAGACTGCTTGCCACTCTAGGTAGATCATTATGCTAGTCACCCTAACCCTCAAACCTTGTAGCAGAACTCCAGCATATCCTTTGGGGATCACTGCACTGTGGGAGTGCAAGAGGAACCCGGTTGTCCCGTGGTAGGCGCCAAGGTCTAAGGAACCATCTTGTGACTCACCCTGGACCAGTAGCTGGAGTCATCACGCCCAGCCGCCCCCCCGCCCCCCCCCCCCCCCCCCCCTGGACCAACTTCCGGAGTCGTCACGCCCAGCCGCCCTCCGGACTACTGGATCTTCCCTCGATCTACGGGCCCTCCTCTTCACTACAGCTCTCCTTTAAGTGCTTTTGTACCGTTTCTGGGTATAGAGTTGACTCAGGGTTGTGGTAGAAGTTATCTTCAGGGGTTCTCATTAACATTACGTCTTGCGAGAGGTCTTTCTTCTCCCTACTTAAATTGACGTTAATAAGCCCACTTGCCGGGACCCATTATACATACCTATCAAGGGATCCTTATATATGCACCTTCCCGGGTTATTGGTCTCCCATAGCCCGACAGAGGGGGCGTGCCTATATAAGACCCATAGCATCAAACACAAACACATATTTACACATAATCTAGTCCCTTTGTATAACTTCTAGCCTAATTCATTTAACATTCTGTCAGGTTCATAACTCTAATAGATTTCACTCTATCTCAGCTCCCGACGATTGTTGCCTCAGCCTTCAGCACCTTGATAGTACACAATTAGAGTTAAGGATTAATCTTTGCCAGGTGAGATCTAGCACACCTATAGTATTAATATAATTTGTGAGCCTTTCCGAGCCCACTTCATTGTTGATGACCACTTGGCCATTATTCCTTTAGAGTCAGTTAACGTCACTATATACCGGGGACATCATTGCATGATCCAGACGGCATTTGCCATTACTGCACTCTTGTCTTTTGTTGAGATCCTCTCTGAGATCTATTTGGGTAGGAGGTGTACCTCCACCATTTTGGATACCTTATAATTGTATCCTAGGAGTATTATTATTACCTTGAGTCCGGACCCATTGTCCGACTCCTATTGCTTACTTGATAACCTGATTAATGTATGTCTTAATTATTCTCATTGTTGTTGATGATCTCCAGGTTACAGGTATAAAATATATGTCTTGCTCCTCCATGAACCAGGTGTTAAACTGAATAAAACCCATGTTAACTTGTTACCTGTGTGCTTACTATCCTGCCGTGTTGTCTCTTTATTTAAAGTTTAAGGTATACCTATCCAGTTAGAGAGCTGCTCATTGTACAAAGAATATCTCGCGTTCCAATTTGGACCGGGCATAACACTGGTGAGAGCGGTGTCTCTTTCTCGAAGGTAGCCTTTCAGGTTTTTCCTGCTTTAAATATTTTGTGAGTATCACGACAGGGATAAGTAGTCAGGATGGCAGGGAAAGCACTGGATATTATTCCTTTCAGACCAGAGGAAACTGACATTGCCACCTATTTAGAGGTTGTCAAGCCAGTGCTTGACATCATATTTAAAGATGAAGTTGCCCCTAAAATACATACTGTAGTCATGAAGCTAATGCGGTCTATGGCCCTAGTTTCCAGTTATGTAAAAGAGAACCCCGGAATGACCTGGGAACAGTTTGAGACATACACTAAAACTGCCATTAACCCCGTCATAGGTACTGTAATAGCCGACTAGCAATTTCACGCCATCACCTTCGACGGGGACCTCGACGCCACCATCAGCAAGCTTACCAGGCTGGCTTCCACCTCATTCACAACGGCTACAGCTGCAGAGAGGAAGGAGAACGTCCGCCGGACCCTGATGAGGATCCTTCCGCGTGCAGTCCGGGACCACTTTGCCATCACAGAACCGGCCGGATATGATACAGACCTCCCTATCATACGTCGTATTCTGGCCCTGCAAAAATCCAAGGAGCAAGGAAAGATCGCGGGTATCCAACGAGCTCCCACTAAGCCACAAGGAGCTCATTCCGGACCAACCTACCACCCTAGCCGCAACCAGGACAAGCCGGAAGAATGGGCCAGAGTCAAGCCTGGAGACTGGAATCCCTGCGGGTCCCAGTGCCCTATTAATGGGTTGAAGAGGTCTTTTGCCGAGTTGCTGGCCAAACGCTCGAGGGTTCCACTGTTCTGGGGACAGATTCCCTGGCTGAAGCCCTCCAGAAGAGTTGCCACCATCCTAGAAGATGGCACCGCAGGAGCTGAGGACTACGATGAGGTTGGTGACCCGGACGACCACAGTACAGTCGAGCCGGAAGTCATCAAACCGGGTTTTTAGACCGCCCCCGCCCACCAACTTGCAAACTGGCGGGGGCTCGAGATAGGGGCAGCTATGATATGATAAAGCCTCCCATTTACACCCACCTGACCATCCAGGGAGTCAACTCTCGACTCCTTGTCGACACCGGAGCTTCAAGATCCTGTATTTTTTCCTCTTGCCACCAGAGACATCACAACACTTTTGGACCGATTCAACACTCGTCCACCACCCTCATTGATGCCAACAACAACCTTATTTCTAGTACTGGCATCACGGCCCCACTGTATGTGGCCACCCCTCAACCTAACCACGGCCATCACCACGCTTTCATGGTATTTCCCTCCCAAGAAACCACCTACGACGGATACCTGGGATTCGACCTTCTCACGGCCCTCCGCACTACTATCCAGTGTGTTGAAAGAAGATTGTTATTTTCCACCAAACCCCCAGGACTCACCACTCCGAAGATTGCCACACCGCTCCATGACCCTCCTCAAACCTTGAAAGCCATCCGTGTTGCATCGGCCATCACCATTCAACCCATCACCTTGCTGCCACATCATGAACATTGGGTACCCATCCATCCAGCCCTCTACGGAGAACTCATTCACACTCCCTCTCTTCAGAGCCCTTTTGACAGGGATTGTCTCACTGCTCCTGCCAGTTTAAAACAAAATGCAGTAAGAATAGCCAACATCTCCGACCACCCTATCACCCTACCCAGGGGTCTCACCATCGGAGAACTAGAGACTTATGATGACCAGCCTTCAACCGACACCACCACCTCCATTCCTGCATCAACTCCATCACTCCCAGACGTTCCTACTCACCTCACCCCTCAACAAAAGGACGATCTGTGCCAGTTAATGGCCGAATACCAGGACATCTTTGCCACCAACCCCCAAGATGTAGGTCACACCCATGTCCCAGAACACCACATTCACACGGTTGGACCCCCAGTCAGACAGGCTATACGAAGAAAGAACCCCCTTCAGCGCCAAGAAGAACAGAAGCAAGTTGCAGAGATGTTAGAAGCTGGCATCGTCAACCCCTCAACTAGCCCTTGGTCCTCTCCAGTGGTACTGGTCAAGAAGAAGGATGGGTCATCTCGATTCTGCATCGACTACCGACAACTCAACGATGTCACCATCAAAGATGCCACCCCACTACCACGCATCGACGACTCCCTAGACTCCCTCCTAGGGGCCAGATGGTTCTCCACACTGGACCTGCAATCCGGATACTGGCAGGTCCCCGTCGCCCCCACCGACCAAGAAAAAACAGCTTTCTCCACCAGCAAGGGAAGCTTTACGAGTTCTCAGTGCTGCCATTCGGATTATGTAACGGTCCCGCCACCTTCTCCCGACTGATGGAATCCGTACTTCAGGGATTAACTTGGGAAACATGTCTGGCGTACTTGGACGACATCATAGTATTTGGTCGTACCTTGGCAGAGCACCTCCAACGCCTCCGCCAAGTTTTCCAGAGGATCCAACAAGCCGGATTAAAGCTGAAGCCTACTAAATGCACCATGGCTCGACATCAGGTCCAATTCTTAGGACATCTGGTGTCAGAAGAAGGACTTGCACCTGACCCCAAGAAACTCCAAGCCATCCAGGAGATCCAACCCCCGAAGTCAGTAAAAGGAGTAAGAGCTTTCCTAGGCCTTGCCTCCTACTATCAGAGGTTTGTGAAGAATTTCGCCACCATTGCCAGACCTCTACACGACTTAACTAGGAAGGAAGAACCTTTTGTGTGGACCCCCGACCGTCTCCAAGCCTTCACCACCCTCAAGGACCTACTCGTGTCTTCCCCTGTCGTCTCTTTTCCGGACTACCAACTACCCTTTAGACTCTACACCGACGTGTCCCTTCTCGGCGTCGGTGCAGTCCTCTCCCAAAATCGAGAAGGACAAGAGCACATCATTGCTTGTGCCAGCCGGACCTTAACCCCGGCAGAAACCAACTACCCGGTAACTAAAAGAGAATGCTTAGGCATCGTTTGGGCCCTCCAACACTTCCGGGCCTACCTAGCTGGCGTCAAGATCACCATCATCTCTGACCACCAAGCCATACAATGGCTCAGGAAATCTGATTCTAAGAATGCCCTAACAGTCCGATGTCGAGAATCACTTGAGGAGTTTGATTTTGAGATTTCCTACCGGCTGGGAAAACTCCATACCAATGCAGACGCCTTATCCCGGCTCCCACTGGCACCAGAACAACTCAACGCCATCCAAGAACCTCGACCACCACCTACTACCACTCCCCCTCTCATCCAGGCCTACCTCCGGAACGACAAACCAACTTGGATCTCCACCCGACTTTTTGGCCTCTTTACCCCAGAAGGTCAGATCGTACTAGGGCCTGAGGATGCTGAACAAATGATGTCTTCCTTGCACACCAACAACGGGATCCATCTAGGCCAAAAGAAGTTGGTGAACACGTTCAAAGACATCTACTGGACTCCTCACCCCTACACCATGGCCAAGAAAATCACTGAAGCTTGCCGTGCCTGCACCCGGGGAAAAGACCAAACACGCACCCCAGGACCTTCCGGCAAACTCATCGCTTCTAAACCCTGGCAACTTTTGGCAGTGGACGTCATGGGACCTCTACAAAACGACAGGGGATACCGCTACATCATCACCTTCGTGGACACGTTCTCAAAATACGTGATCGCCTGCCCTGCCAGAGAACACACTGCTATGGCCGTCACCGAGGCATTATTACAACATGTCTTTCCCTATTTTGGATTGCCACAGGCAATCCACTCCGACAATGCCCCTAAATTCACCGGACAAATTTGGACGCAGATCTCCGAAATGTTTGGATTTCACATCAGCCACTCTTCACCCTACTGGCCAAAAGGAAACTCCATCTGCGAGCGATCTCATAGAACCATCGCCAATCAAATCCGGACACGCCTCCAACAGATGAACTCATCGGACTGGACCAGCCAAATTCGCATCATACAATGGGGAATAAACACCTGCCCCAGAGACAACGGGATCACCCCTCATGAGATGGTTTTTGGGAGCCCACCTCTCCTCATACCACTACGTCACCTAGCTGCCCATACTGAGGCCTCACCAGGTCTAAATACCAACCTCGTCCACCTCAGGAACCGCCTACGTCAGCTCCAGTTTACCCAAGATCTCCAGCCTGATGAAGCCCCCAAGAACAACCCTCATCAAGTAGGCGACCTAGTCATGGTCGCCATCTTACCTGTACCCTCCAAACTGAAGCCACGGTACAAGGGTCCATTTGAGGTCCTTTGGATCCCAAACTGTTTCCAGGTCATAATTAACTATCATTGGGAATCTCGCACTTATAGGAATAGGTTTGTCAGAAGGTTTCAACCTATTAATAAAAATATTACTGTTGTAGCTGAGCCTGATCAAGATGTTGACTGTACCCCTGTTTCAAATCTTCACCCTCAAACTTCCTGTCTTTCCGGACCTGTCCCTCTCAACCATGCTGTCCCTCTCCCTCCACCTCTTTCCACTCCCCCTCTCAATTCTCCTTTGCCTGCCCTTCACTCTCCTGTACTGCAACCTCCTGTCACCCTTCCCACTCACCTCACCCAGTTCAACCCTTCTCACCTTCCTAAACATCGACCTCCTCCTGTTCTCTCTACTCAAACCCAAACTTCCCCCTCTTCTCTTTCACCTCCTGTCACCTTCACCCCTTCCCGCATTCCTAAGCCCAAATCTTCTCACATCTCCTCTCCTTCTCCCTCTCCTCTCGTTTCACCTCCGCAACCTCCTTCTCAACCATCGCCTTTAATTAACCTTGCCACGTCTAGTCTTCCCCCCTCGCCACCACAACTCACCAACATACCCCCCACTTTGCCTATCACCCCCAGCTTCCGTCCTAAAAAACCCTCACCTACTCCTATCTCTAAAACCCTACCTTCTTCTCCTCAATCTATTTCCCCTCCTTCTCAACTTCCCAGGCGAAAAACAATATCCAAATTTCGCTCAATGTCACCTCTAACTCCATCTCCCCCATTTCCCAGACTGCCTTCTCATACCCGCTGTGGAAGACCTGTGAAGCCACCCACCAAATGGGAACCAGCCCTGTCCCTGCCTAAAGTGAGAAAGGTTAAGGATCAAGCGTCTTCAAGCTCCTCCCCCCAGCCTGGTACTTCGGCGTCCGCACCAAGCTCCTCCCCCCAGCCTGGTACTTCGGCGTCCGCACAACCTCATGACCTGGGCCAAGCCAGGCTCTCTGTCATCACTCTCCAACCACCTCCAGCCACGACAACGCCCTCGCTGACGACCACCACCAAGATGCAGATTGACATGATAACCCTGGCGCGGAAGGACTCCACCAAAGTAATCAAGTCACCTCACCAACTCCTGGACCATTTGAGATACTGTGACTCCTCTTCTCTCCTCACCCTCACCGGAGACAAGATGGCCACCCCTAACAACCAGGGAGTCATTTATTACCACTTCCTCCAGCACCTGACCCCTGTCTACGAAGATAATACTTCAAGACATTACCATCTCCAGTCCCGGGGTCGGGACTTTTCTCTACCAGACGGTAGTGAGATGCGGTCTCAGGATGATAAGACCGCATCTCTAGCTGCCACTAAACCTGCAGCCATCCCTACTCCTGCACATGCCATTTCTCATCCACTTCCTCTCCCACCAGGAAGTGATCACCCCCATCTTATAACAGAATCTGCCCGGGGCATCTAGCTACAAGGTACAGCCAGAGTCCAGGCGCGCCACCCCCAGAGCTACAAGGACATAACCACCACGCGCCAAACGCCCTTGATCCTCTCAAGCCCGGCGCCTTAAGTAGGGGCAAGAAGATTGCCTTATACTCACCCAGCCTGGACATCAGTAACTAAGCTTGCCATTTGGTATTATTTAGTTCAGGGTAAGAACAGCCAGAGATAGCTGGTGTTCAACTTGTCAGTTGTGTGCTGTGATCGAAGATCTACCAGGTCGGGTTCCCCCCTTCAGGAAGAGGACTAGCTTGGGCAACCCACCTTGGGCTCCCCCTTTCTGGCCTTCGATGCGGTGCACAAACCAAGTACCAAAGGATTCCTACCTTGTTTTGTTCAAGGGATTATGAGGATATTGTAGTAACTTGAGATCTACCAGAACGGGTTCCCCCCATCAGGAAGAGGACTAGTTTTGGGCACCCCACTTTGGGCTCCCCTTTCTGGATTCTCTTTTTGCTACATGGTTCTGATAGTTCCACAAACTAGCAAGGAAGGAAGACACTTAACTTGACCCCCCTTAGACTACCTATAATGTCACTATCTAGACTGCTTGCCACTCTAGGTAGATCATTATGCTAGTCACCCTAACCCCCCAAACCTTGTAGAAGAACTCCAGCATATCCTTTGGGGATCACTGCACTGTGGGAGTGCAAGAGGAACCCGGTTGTCCCGTGGTAGGCGCCAAGGTCTAAGGATCCATCTTGTGACTCACCCTGGACCAGTACCTGGAGACATCATGCCCAGCCGCCCCACCCCCCCTGGACCAACTTCCGGAGTCATCACGCCCAGCCGCCCTCCGGACTACTGGATCTTCCCTCGATCTACGGGCCCTCCTCTTCACTACAGCTCTCCTTTAAGTGCTTTTGTACCGTTTCTGGGCATAGAGTTGACTCAGGGTTGTGGTAGAAGTTATCTTCAGGGGTTCTCATTAACATTACGTCTTGCGAGAGGTCTTTCTTCTCCCTACTTAAATTGACGTTAATTAGCCCACTTGCCGGGACCCATTATACATACCTATCAAGGGATCCTTATATATGCACCTTCCCGGGTTTTTGGTCTCCCATAGCCCGACAGAGGGGGCGTGCCTATATAAGACCCATAGCATCAAACACAAACACATATTTACACGTAATCTAGTCCCTTTGTATAACTTCTAGCCTAATTCATTTAACATTCTGTCAGGTTCATAACTCGAATAGATTTCACTCTATCTCAGCTCCCGACAATTGTTGCCTCAGCCTTCAGCACCTTGCTAGTACACAATTAGAGTTAAGGATTAATCTTTGCCAGGTGAGATCTAGCACACCTATAGTATTAATATCATTTGTGAGCCTTTCCGAGCCCACTTCATTGTTGATGACCACTTGGCCATTATTGCTTTAGAGTCAGTTAACGTCACTATATACCGGGGACATCATTGCATGATCCAGACGGCATTTGCCATTACTGCACTCTTGTCTTTTGTTGAGATCCTCTCTGAGATCTATTTGGGTAGGAGGTGTACCTCCACCATTTTGGATACCTTATAATTGTATCCTAGGAGTATTATTATTACCTTGAGTCCGGACCCATTGTCCGACTCCTATTGCTTATTTGATAACCTGATTATTGTATGTCTTAATTATTCTCATTGTTGTTGATGATCTCCAGGTTACAGGTATAAAATATATGTCTTGCTCCTCCATGAACCAGGTGTTAAACTGAATAAAACCCATGTTAACTTGTTACCTGTGTGCTTACTATCCTGCCGTGTTGTCTCTTTATTTAAAGTTTAAGGTATACCTATCCAGTTAGAGAGCTGCTCATTGTACAAAGAATATCTCCCGTTCCAATTTGGACCGGGCATAACACTTAGAAACGGCAGCACCAAAATACAGTCTATTTTCTATAATAGCTACTCGAGTTTTGAAGAGCTCTACAGAATTCCGTCCAAAAATTCTATCGATTAACGAAGACCAGAACTCTCAACATTCCATATTAATGGAGAAATTAATTATTAAAGGTCGATGCTATTGGTAACACATTCCTACAATAGACCTCCATCTGATCTGGTAACACTGGTCAGATTTGAGGTGCCAAGTCTTCCTAATACCTATTCCATTAATTGCAGCCCCTATTGAAAACGTTTGATACCTTTATCTATTACGAAATGCATTATATACTTGATTAATTATACTGGTGGTGCTGAAATAGGTTATATAGTCCTTTTTGCTTCGAAATACACCCGCCATAGGTTATAGTTTTCAGATACCGCCATGATTTACCAATACATCATCGTAAAATATCCACCATTTCGCATTTCCTAACAAATCGCTTTGGAAAGCGAGCCATAGATGTATCATAATATTGTCTAAGCGTATATATCAGAATGAGGCGATATATAACCGAGAAACTATCAAAATGATTGGTGATACGTGCGAATTGTCTGCGCACTTTTAATTTATTCTACCCTTCTTAACATAGAAAATGGAATAGGGGCATATGCATATAAGAAAATGTACATTAATAAACAGACTATAGTATTTTCTTAACTCGTGTTACTGTGTATAGAGGACTACATTATTTATTTTAGATGTCATTAATTAACACATTAACATTATCAGATAGTACAAATAAATTAAGCATTAAATGTTATGAAATAGTTAATGGTTTAGGTGCATAAGGTAGAGGCTAGAGCCAAAGGATAATTAGTAGGCTATATATACGATATGTGTTAGTGAGTTGGGCCTAGGTCTGACTCTATAGGCTACTTAGGCCTTATAATTAGGGTTGAGTGTGAGGGGGAACTGCCTTGTGTTAGCCAATTAGCTTTCTGTAGCCCAGATTTGGCCAAACTGGCCTGTCCCGAAAAAAGGATATTTTCCAGGAGCCTGTCCGTCAACAGACAACACCTGGTTTTTATGTTCTATGAGTTACTTAAGTTATTTTAAGGGCAAACCTGGCAGAAATAGGGCTAGCATTACCAAAAATATGCAATAGGAGTAGAATGTTATGCTTAATAATAATAATAATAATAATAATAATAATAATAATAATAATATTTATTCAGTTAGCAATTTATTCCAAATATTGCATCCATTTTATAATAACTGAAAAAAAATGGAAGTGGTAAAGCCAAATATAACATACGTGGCACCAAAATCGCTATATTTTGGTATGTTAGTGGCATGTTGAGCTTCATTATTTTACGAGAACAATTCGTTCCCGAAACTTCTATAAGACGACACGGAGGGGGGCGGAGCTTAGTGAGATGCGGTCTCAGGATGATAAGACCGCATTTCTAGCTGCCACTAAACCTGCAGCCAACCCTACTCCTGCACATGCCATTTCTCATCCACTTCCTCTCCCACCAGGAAGTGATCTCCCCCATCTTATAACAGAAACTGCCCGGGGGCATCTAGCTACAAGGTACAGCCAGAGTCCAGGCGCGCCACCCGCAGAGCTACAATGACATAACCACCACGCGCCAAACGCCCTTGATCCTCTCAAGCCGGGCATCTTAAGTAGGGGCAAGAAGATTGCCTTATACTCACCCAGCCTGGACATCTGTCATTCAGCTCTGAGCTCCCATCCTGAGCACACCTACCTCACCTCTCTCTCTCACAACCAACTATTCACCATGAGTTCAGCAACTCCCATCCTTGCTGGACTTGTAAAATGGTTCAATGTGAAGAAGGGGTACGGCTTCATCAACCCTGACGACGGCACCAAGGACATCTTCACCCACAAGGGCGCCATCAAGAAAAACAACCCCCTTAAGGCTGTGCCCTCCCTTGGTGATGGAGAAAGGGTGGAATTTGTGGCAGTGGCTGCTCCCAGAGGTCCTGAAGCCAGACAGGTGACGGGACCAAAGGGCGCCGCTGTCAAGGGCTCCACTCACGCCAGGGACCTCCTGAAGGAGGGGCAGAAGGAGTCAACCAGCTGGAGACCCACCAGGCCGAGCCCAAAATCCAATACCACATCTTTTTCCATCATAGATGTGGTTATTAGGACGGCTATGGCTCTGGCTGGAGACGACACCTCCCTCCTGCAGCAGATTCTGCCCGCCCTCATGAAGGAGAACAACCTCCCTGTAATATCCATCCCAGCCAACCTTCCAGGGAGCCACCAGAGAACACCGAGGCAGAGGAACACACCGGCTCCAAAACTTCTCCTGCCTCGCCCTCTGAATAGGAAAAACTGCCCACCACCACCTTCAGAGGGGCCTGCACCATCACCACCAGCACCCACCAAGCCGAAGGTCCTGACTTTGACTCCCTTCATCGACCTTTTCACTGGAGAATGCAACCCTGAAGAGGACAAGACTCCAGCACCACCTATGGAGGTCGAGGAAGCCCTCCCACCACCACCACCACCTTCAGTAATCACGGCTATGACTGCAACCACTACACCACCACCTGAGTTAGCAGAACATGTAGAAGCAGCCTCCATGCCCACCATTGAGATTGCGAGCCCCAAAGCCAACACAATTAAGAAGCAGAAGAAAACACCAGCAGTAGCAAAGGAGACATTACCAGCTGCAACTTACGAGCCCCAGCCACCAACACCACAATCAGCAAAAACTCCAAAAACTCCTCAGCAACTGTTCAAGGAAATCTGTTATCCACACCTCGAAACAGACTTCAACATGTCCATGAGCTATGCCTATAAGGACTGCATAATACCTGAGTTCCACGGATTCCTGTCCTACTGTATGGAGAATTGGAAAAGAGACGGCTGCAACTGCTACTTCCACATGAAGGACCCCAAGACCAACTACGTGACTTGCAGCGTAACAGTGGAGGAAGCTCTAAAACGCGGCTTCCCAGACCTTCCAAGGAAATAAAAACTCACCACCACCACCACCACCCATTACCTTCACCACCATCACCCCAGCCTCACACGCCCCCGACCAGACATGGCAGATGATACCCGTGCCAGCAAGGAGCCTCCCCGAACGCGCCCCTGTCGACCTTGCCCTGGCCAGTCTCTTCAGCAGCTAAACCAGAAAAACCCTCAGGCAGTTCCAGTCAAGCCTGGAAACCTTTTTCTCCTGCTACAATTCAGTTTCATCCAACTATTTCTTGTCCTATCCCCACTTCCCCCTAACCCCCTGTCACTACTCAATTTGATTGATTGATTGACATCAGTAACTAAGCTTGCCATTTGGTATTATTTAGTTCAGGGTAAGAACAGCCAGAGATAGCTGGTGTTCAACTTGTCAGTTGTGTGCTGTGATCGAAGATCTACCAGGTTGGGTTCCCCCCCCATCAGGAAGAGGACTAGCTTGGGCAACCCACTTTGGGCTCCCCCTTTCTGGCCTTCGATGCGGTGCACAAAACAAGTACCAAAGGATTCCTACCTTGTTTTGTTCAAGGGATTATGAGGATAGTGTAGTAACTTGAGATCTACCAGATTGGGTTCCCCCCATCAGGAAGAGGACTAATTTTGGGCAACCCACTTTGGGCTCCCCTTTCTGGATTCTCTTTTTGCTACATGGTTCTGATAGTTCCACGAACTAGCAAGGAAGGAAGACACTTACCTTGACCCCCCTTAGACTACCTATAATGTCACTATCTAGACTGCTTGCCACTCTAGGTAGATCATTATGCTAGTCACCCTAACCCCCCAAACCTTGTAGCAGAACTCCAGCATATCCTTTGGGGATCACTGCACTGTGGGAGTGCAAGAGGATCCCGGTTGTCCCGTGGTAGGCGCCAAGGTCTAAGCAACCATCTTGTGACTCACCCTGGACCAGTAGCTGGAGTCATCACGCCCAGCAACCCCCCCCCCCCCCACTGGACCAACTTCCGGAGTCGTCACGCCCAGCCGCCCTCCGGACTACTGGATCTTCCCTCGATCTACGGGCCCTCCTCTTCACTAAAGCTCTCCTTTAAGTGCTTTTGTACCGTTTCTGGGTATAGAGTTGACTCAGGGTTGTGGTAGAAGTTATCTTCAGGGGTTCTCATTAACATTACGTCTTGCGAGAGGTCTTTCTTCTCCCTACTTAAATTGACGTTAATTAGCCCACTTGCCGCGACCCATTATACATACCTATCAAGGGATCCTTATATATGCACCTTCCCGGGTTATTGGTCTCCCATAGCCCGACAGAATATATAAGACCCATAGCATCAAACACAAACACATATTTACACGTAATCTAGTCCCTTTGTATAACTTCTAGCCTAATTCATTTAACATTCTGTCAGGTTCATAACTCTAATAGATTTCACTTTATCTCAGCTCCCGACGATTGTTGCCTCAGCCTTCAGCACCTTGATAGTACACAATTAGAGTTAAGGATTAATCTTTGCCAGGTGAGATCTAGCACACCTATAGTATTAATATAATTTGTGAGCCTTTCCGAGCCCACTTCATTGTTGATGACCACTTGGCCATTATTCCTTTAGAGTCAGTTAACGTCACTATATGCCGGGGACATCATTGCATGATCCAGACGGCATTTGCCATTACTGCACTCTTGTCTTTTGTTGAGATCCTCTCTGAGATCTATTTGGGTAGGAGGTGTACCTCCACCATTTTGGATACCTTATAATTGTATCCTAGGAGTATTATTATTACCTTGAGTCCGGACCCATTGTCCGACTCCTATTGCTTACTTGATAACCTGATTAATGTATGTCTTAATTATTCTCATTGTTGTTGATGATCTCCAGGTTACAGGTATAAAATATATGTCTTGCTCCTCCATGAACCAGGTGTTAAACTGAATAAAACCCATGTTAACTTGTTACCTGTGTGCTTACTATCCTGCCGTGTTGTCTCTTTATTTAAAGTTTAAGGTATACCTATCCAGTTAGAGAGCTGCTCATTGTACAAAGAATATCTCGCGTTCCAATTTGGACCGGGCATAACACTGGTGAGAGCGGTGTCTCTTTCT